>OU426980.1:54896396-55146396 GCA_911387785.2 Aelia acuminata | reverse complement strand
TATTTTTTTTAACGTTTGCATAACTTTTAAAACCGTTATTACTATATTTTATTTTTACTTTCACTTACCTATATATGAAATATTGGATAGGAAGTATTGCGATTGTGAAAAATTTCGACTTCTGGTTTTCAACGGAAATACACGTTTTGGGATCCCCTGAGTCCAAATAACCAAGTCCCGCGAAATGGTCTGTGTGTGTGTGTGTGTGTGTGTGTGTGTGTGTGTTTGTGTGTGTGTGTGTGTGTGTGTGTGTGTGTGTGTGTGTGTGTGTGTGTGTGTGTGTGTGTGTGTGTGTGTCTGTGTGTGTGTGTGTGTATTTGATACAGTAATATGCCCGAGATATGACTGTAAAAATTTCATCAAAATTGATCAACCGGAGGGGGGACTTTACTTAATAAATTTTGTATCATTTTTACGTGTTTTTTTTTTTTTTATTTACTCAAAAAAAAGGCTTTAGCGATTTTGATCAAACTGGGTATTTGATGTATGTATATGCCAAAGATGTGATAGCCAACATTTCATCACAATTGGTCAAACGGAGGGGGCACTTTATTTCATAACTTTTTTTCCAATTTTTACCTTTTTTTCGATTATCTCAAAAACGGCCTTAACGATTTTCATTCATTCAAATTCGTCATGTTTTATGAAAATTAGGTGTTCTTTAATATCAGGTAAGCTTTATCATTATTAAAATGCTCTGAGGGGGCTTAAATGGGGTAGGGGACTTTTTTGTTTGTTTTTTTTTTCCTATAAAGTACCTTTGTTTTTGTTTATATGGAGAAATTAACTGTCTCTCGTTACGCCTAAAAATAAGAAATGGCTAAATATAAGATATGATAAAAATAAAGTAAACATATAGAGGAGAAAAAAAGGAAAATATTCAGTCAACTCATAAAACTCGTTGAGCCCACGCATGCGGAGTACGCCTTTAATGACAGACCATTGTTCATAATTAAAGCCGTTCTGTTCATATGAGAAGTAGCAATTAACAAAACGCATTAATTTCTGATTTAAGTAATTTGGTAAGTGAAAGTTGTGTGTTGCGCGCACGCACCAGATTTTTTAATTATTGGATATGCGTTTAATATTTTTAGAACAAGCTCAGCTCTTTCTGTGAAGCGAAATCCCCAAAACAATTATTTTTCTTGATTATTTGGTGTAGCATGAAATACTTCCTAACTTCATTAATTATCAATAAAAAAGATTATAACGTAAAACAAAACCATATGATTGAAAAGACTTTTTGTCGGAACAGTTACCAACTGTTCTAGTACATGCTCCTGATTGTCTTTTCCAGAACCTCTAGAATGTTCGAATTCAGACTAAATATAAGGATCAATGGACTGGATTCTTAGTCTGCTTACTTTTGTGTTACTGTATTGTTAAAAGTAGTTACTTTTTGTATTATTATTAATAATGTGAGTTTTTAAGTATTGTTTGTCTGACATTGTGAATTATTATTTTCTTCTAATAATAATTATTTAAACCCTAAATAGTGTTATAATATTTACTGTGATGCCTCCATTTAGATTTGTTTTAAAAGTGTTAAGAATTTAAAACTCTGTATATTATACTGTACTCGGCCCCGATAAAGCATCTTTGTTTGTGCAGTTAAATTAAAATTGTGAAATTCCAAAATTAAAGTCTTGCGTTTCCAGAATATAGCGGAAACGAATGACAAAACTTTTCTCTTATGGCTGGATGAAACTTATGGATAGATAAAGTTAAATAAATTGTTTAACTTTATCTATCTACCGTAATTTTATTATAAGACTGAATGACAACCGCAGTTATGTAAAGAGGTAATTAGTATTATGTAATTTTACTGCTAATATTTCCTTTAGCTCTTGACCTTGACTGCTGATTCAGCGGTCTCATTTTTTTTTTTTAATAAACGAATATTGACAAAAAATGTTGAATTAGGGAAAATCGCAACTCTAATCCTCTAAACAACAATTCGTAAATGTATGCAGCCATATATTAAATGAAAGTAGCAATTATTTTTTAATTATTATAAATAATAGTAATTTATGTAAATGAATTTGTTTACAAATCTGGAGAGAGGTGCGGAAAAAAAAATTAGTTTTTGTATGTGAGGGAAAATATTTGTCATGGGGTTTTATTCACTGGTTTTTAAAATGAATCCTTCATCCTCAACGAAAATTCAACAAAAGACTTTAGGATTTTAGGAATTAATTTAACAATGGAAGAAGAGGACCTACTTTTTTTTTTATAATAAGATATTGCTGTTTGTTGTCATTTTATTTTTAATATTTAAGGGGTTTGGGCCTAACCCGCCACCCGGTCCATCTATTATGTCCTATGAGGCAATTTTTTGTAACATGGAACTTTTTTTTTTTTTATGGAATACGGTTTCCATTTTATTCTCTTTGTCAACATTCATAAACATCCTTATGGATTACATTAAGATACTTTTCACACTTTACACTTCATAAAAACTAAAAAATACGAAACCTTATTTAAGGTAGGGGAGGGTGGGGCACAATGAAACACGGACACAATGAAACAGTCGGTGCACTGGGCGAACCAAAAGGTCTAGAGCAACCAAATTCAGATAGCAAGCGATAAAGGTCGCTCCAAACAAAATCAGCCTATTGTCCCCTTTCGACTTGTTTCGTGACAGACTCCACTTCCTGAAGTGTTTGGTGTGGCAAAACAAAAATTTTTCGTCGAACGGATTTTTGTATCTAGGTAATCATTTTTAAGTAATGAATGAGTAATTCCTTTATTCAATCTGTTCTTACAACTTTTTCATTATGCATGTATCTCTTAAGATTTAGCCTGACTTTGGCTTTCATACCTCTTCACGCTCATCGTAGGAAGTTAAAGACATCAAATTGGTTCGTATGGGGTCCCTTGATACAAGGGCGCTAGGGGCACAATGAAACGTTTCAAGGAGTCCCACGAGTTTTTCATCGTGCCGCATGTGTTTTTTTGTGCAATAAACAGTCGGTTTTTTTTCATTTTCTTACAGATTGGTGCGAAATTGAGAGCGGAACACCAAACAAACTGTCTTAATTTATGACAACTTTCTTCCAAAGTCAAACTTTCCTCATTTTAGAAGATTTTCGTGGCTATCCTAAAGCAGAAGAACGAAAAACCGACTGGAAGCTGAATAAAGCTTTTTTGTTAATTATGGTGTTGTTTTTTCGGCTGTTTCATTGTACCCCGGGCATGGCGCACAATGAAACAAAATTATTTTTTTGGAAAATAGCTACTTGCGGTCAGACATGATGTATAAAATAATGTTTAACGCATTTCTTACATAAATTAGATCCTATGGTAAAATGGAAACAATAAAAAATTGAAAGTAAAGTCTCAGGTGGGGTGCTATGGGTAAAAAAAATTTTGTGTTGCATTGTCCCACCTTCTATGACTATGAAGACTATGAATGTTACTTTTGACATATTAATCTAATATACTTTAAGGTTACTTAAAAGTTCACAATGTTACTAGAGGGAGTCCCTATGCACGCGACTGCGTATGGTCTTTTTACCACTTAATACATTTCTCGGTATATAGACAAAAGTAAAATAACTGTAAAATGTAAAGTAAAAAAAAAAATAACTCCATAATCACAAAATAAAATTAATAATTTATCAACTGATCCAATTAACAGTGACATTCTTACATTACAAAATATATATTTCTTTTATTTCCTTTCTGTAAATCACAGAAACGTTTATCACATTCTTATCATTTTGCACATTTAATTTATCATTTCTTTTTACAGGCCTTATTAAAATTAATGATCGTCTGTATTCGTCAGAGTATAATATTTTATTACATATAATAATAATATAATATATACAGGTCCGTTCCAAAGAATAATTAGCATGCCACATGCTTGCAATAAGACATTATATTTTATTATTAATTGACAAATTTACAAACTGAAATGCTAAAAGAACTTACTTAATATATTAATATGCACTGTACATTAAGGTGATGAATATGGACACATTGTCTGAAACCTCCACCACTATGTAATAATAAAAATAAATGAAATTTGATAATGTAGCTATATATACTCACATTTTATTAATTTGGGCATTGTCATGACCCTTATTTCCAACTTGATAAATGCTTGAGAAAATATATTTTTTTTTATTTGAAATCAAAATTATTAATATTGATTATTAATTTATAACAAATTATTAATATATAACACAATGCTTGGGTTCGACGGTTGAAAGACGCTTTCGATAGGAGACGTTTGGAGTGGAAGACAAGGAAATAGTGTTACAGAAGAATGGATCGATCTTTATAGAAAGCCACCTCACACTGTGCTGCGGTATAGGAGGGAAAACCAAGAAGAAAAAAATAAGATGGTTATGTGATTCAAATTAATCATGCTACATGCCATGATGATGAAGCTTGAAAGTTTTTCTGTATTTGGAATAAAGTGTAATCTGTCCATTAAACTCCAAATAATTTTTAATTCAAGAGATCTAAGATAAATTCGATAAACAATTCGATTCTATATCCATAAAAAAATTTTAGAGAGATATTTTATGTCTTCGCTGACATAACTTCCACAACATAACTTTTCTTATGATGTGTATTTTCTAGTTTTTGCGACGATGATGGAATCTATAAAAAAAAAAAAAAATCATAATATCAAATGGCTATTCTGTTCACTTGAAAATTTTGAATCTAACAACAAAGATGGACATTGTTTAGAAAAAGTAGTGCAAGAACGAGTTCCGTCTTTAGAGATCCGTTAGATAATTCATTATGTCATGTGACGATCTAATACTGCGTCATAACGACACAATTTACGCTAAAATAACTAATAGTTATTATAATAATATATGTATATAATAACTAGAATATATATATAATATATAATATATATTATAATAATATATAATATATATTTATATAATTAATAAAACTAATTTATATAAAAACTAATAATATATAATAACTAGAAGTTATTAAGTTCGCACTTCATATCAAGAAAGGCAGTGGATGTAATAAATAGAAAACGTATAATAGTCACCTCACAGAAAAAATCAACATTTGCATTCAGCAAATACGAAGTGACTATCCCAATTTAAAATTCGATGTCTCAAAGTGATAACTTTATCTAAATTTTATAGATAAAAGAATATTTTCAGGACGAGGTAAAAATTTTATTTGTGTGTCGGTTAAAAATATAACTTTCACAAAATGATTTTGAAATAAAATATATGTTGTAAAAATCAAACAGTAGGCCATTTCCTTATTTTATAATATTTGAGGTAGTCAACCAAACCTTCACATTTGCCCTTCAACCTTGCATCGAAAGATGATTAATCGATGTTTTGTTTGGCAAGTAATACGAGGTTCTTCCCAAGGATGACTAGTTCCCGGGATTGTACGCGCAAAGAATGTACCCTAGCATACGATCCAGGATGCCTTGAATCCCAGCATGGCGTCGATGTTCTTCCGCCGGACGACGACCCCTGACGTTTGGATCACCTGACCACTTGACCAGGTATCACTACTGACCTGGGCCATGAGTAACTGCAACCTCCACTTTCTCTAGCTGTGGAATGTGGTAACCTCTCCTAAGCAACGTTTGGCCATTCCTGTTCACCTTCTCGCCAGTACAATCTCCTACCATTACGATAGATAGGCTTGTAGAATGTCTGAAATACATTTCTTCTTATTTTATATTTTGTTATGTCTATGTAATGTGTGAATTACATATGCTTATAGTTTAATACATTTGTATGTATATATATATATATATATATATATATATATATATATATATATATATATTGTTATGTCTATGTATTTATTTCCTTTGAAAATAGACAGGGGCTAATATCTCAGCATAATTTTTAGAAAAAGTACTGAGTTTTTTTTTTCTGTAGGTAGGGTTTTCAAAATTCTACATGATACATATTTAGTAAATCAATAAAATACTTTCTCCATCCCTTCCTTTTTAATTAATTAAACCTTTAAACAGAATAAATTGCGTTCAATGTTATTATATAACTCAGGTATGTATTGTTTTAAAATGCCAATATTGTATAATTTAAAATGTTTCTCTGCTTACTTTTTATAAGTTAAAATTTAATTAATCAAAATAATTACCAACATAGGTATCAGAAATGTTATATATATTTTAATAACTATATAAGGATCTTTTCAAATTCAATATTTTAGTACTGATTTTCAAATAACTATTCAAGCGAAGCATTTTTCACTTTCTTTCCTACATACATTTGGAAATTGCTATTAATAGTTCTAGATCATTTTCTAAATGGATAAATGCATTGAAAATGAGGAAGAACTAGATAAGTTTGTCAAATGACACGTACGCTCACTCTATTCGTTGAGAATCGATCAGGTGGAATATGTAGAGAAAGCTCATCCCTGCAATAGCTGAACGAGAAGGAGGACCTACTGCAGAGTCTGGGAGAAAGGAGATGATGGATGCTCGTCCGGAATAGAACAGATTGGAGGTAAGTTATAAAAGAAATAAGTTTATAAATATTATGAGGCTATAGCGCAAAAAAAAAATAAATAAAATAAAATAACTTAGTATGGTGGAAAGGGCATCAACCGCTGTTACTTTGGGCTGAGGCAACACCTCATAAGTAGAATAGTATCGAGGAGTAAAAAAATCATTTTATACAATACCCTGATTCCTCCAGTCCTCACATATGGAGCGGAAACATGAACAATAACCAAAATCGAGTCCTAAAATCTGCTAGTATTTGAGCGGAGGATTCTCAGAAGAATATTTGGACCGCTGTTAGTTGGTGAAGTTTGGAGTAGGACCAGCAATGAAATTTACGACTTGTTTGATGACCCAAACTTCTTTACTGTGATTAAGCGATCCCGACTGAGATGTGCTGGGAATGTAGCCAATGTGAGAGACAACGAAATTCCGAAACAATTACTGACGGAGGTCTTCAACGGACGCAGGAGAGTCGGTCGTTCGTGACTTCGATTGATCGGCTGTGTGGCTGCGGATGTGAGGAGTTTAGGAGTCCGCAACTGGATAAGGGCAGCACAAGATAGAGAATGTTTGTGGCTGCTAATTAAGGAGGCCTAGACGCGCCAACGTGTTGTAGTGACTCGTTAATAATAATAACAATAACAAGTATGTTGGAGAAAAAAAATCGATGCTCTTCAAAACGAACCAAATATTTAAATAATCGAGGCAATTTATACACATAATGGAAGAGGAACTGGCCTTTCAAGCCATTTTTTTTTTTTTTTTTTGTTAATGGTATTTATCAATTCCTAGCATACAGAGATTTGGAGCATCTTCCAAGAATGCAATCAGGTCATACCCAAACCTTTGAAAAAATCTGGGTTGAAACAAAGAAAACTTCTGATAAGATAAGCTAGAATCCATTTAACCTCGGTATTTAAGAATACCTCCCAGACAAGAGATCGCAATACGATACCCAAGACAAGCCCCTCCAACCTTATCGTCTTGTAAACAGCATGTAAAATCGGTGGAAATCCTCAAAGTGAAGAGGTTTTGTTACATCACGATCACTTATCAGCTATCATAATCTCGTAAAAGAAAATAACATAAACCGTGTTTAATTAATTGCTTTATGAAAATCTGATTTTTTTTTCTTCAGGCACCTACATATATATTTTCCTACATTGCCGATTTACGATGGCTTTGTTCTGGGAATGCGGGAGTGGCTAATGCTTTTATTTTCTGCACAAATGGACTATCTAAAAAAAGTTTTAACTCTGCATTTTTTAAAGTTCGGTAAACCTTTTGGATATATAGTTTCATTTTCTCCAATCCCAGAGAAGAACGTAATAAGGAAATACCAAGTTAAAAACGATTTATCTTTCCAAACTCTGGTTTTTATATAGTTAAAATAAAGTATGTGGAAGTAAAAATTAACTTACTTCAAAAATACATATATTGTATCGATAGTTTTCAAATATTTCGAAATTTTCAATATTTCAACAAATAATATCATATAATAATTTTTGAAAATATAAGGGGGAAAAGAGGGCTTAAATTGATTTGAATGACATGGGTAATACAAATAAATAACTCTTAGAATCGTAATAGTAGTAGCAGGTCCAAAAAAAGTCTGCCTTACAGTATCAGTACAGCCTCTTTGCTATTTCTATTAAATATGTAAATTATACTCCCACCATATGTTCTGATACCATATGTTTTGTTTAATCTATTTGAGGTTATTTAATTAGACTTTTAAAGACTGTATTAGTTTATTGTTAGTAGGCAAATAACGTTGTAAATTAATTTGTAAGTAGGATTTCAAATGACGAGAATTAATGTTCTTGTTCTGAAAGAATTTATTTGAATAAGAAACAGAATAAACAATATAACAAAATAAACAACAATAAAAGATAAACATACCTGAAAGAATAATTAATTTACAACGTTATTTGCCTACTAACAATAAATTAATACAGTCTTTAAAAGTCTAATTAAATAACCTCAAATAGATTACACAAAACATATGGTATCAGAACATACGGTGGGAGTATAATTTACATATGTTTTAACATCGATGTTTTAAGTATAACAAAGATGTTTTTAATATAGATGTTTTCGACAAATACAAATATGTTTTAACATCGATGCTTTGAAAAAAAACAAATATGTTTTAACATCGACGTTTTGAACAAATACAAGTATACTTTAACATTGATGTTTTGGACAAAAACAAATTTGTTTTAACAATGGTACCAAAAAAATATGATTTTTTGTTTACCATATATATATATATATATATATTATTATATATATATATATATATATATTATAGATGTTTTCGACAAATACAAATATGTTTTAACATCGATGCTTTGAAAACGTTGTTTAATCTATTTGAGGTTATTTAATTAGACTTTTAAAGACTGTATTAGTTTATTGTTAGTAGGCAAATAACGTTGTAAATTAATTATTCTTTCAGGTATGTTTATCTTTTATTGTTGTTTATTTTGTTATATTGTTTATTCTGTTTCTTATTCAAATAAATTCTTTCAGAACAAGAACATTAATTCTCGTCATTTGAAATCCTACTTACAAATTAATTTACAACGTTATTTGCCTACTAACAATAAACTAATACAGTCTTTAAAAGTCTAATTAAATAACCTCAAATAGATTAAACAAAACATATGGTATCAGAACATATGGTGGGAGTATAATTTACAAATATTTACAGTACAGTAAAATAGGCCAAATACGAAAAAAAAAATAGTTCCTTCATGTAACATTGGTCATAACTTTTTCTTAGGAGTACGATTCCGCAGCACAGTGTCACGAGTATATTGGGTAAGAAATCAAAAAAAATTTTTTTTAACAAGGTTCATTATATTTTTAGGTAACTAAACAACATAAACACGACAGAAAAAATAATTTATAGAGGTATAAAATGTAAATAGAGACATACGAAATTTACGAACTTAAAAAAAATAAACACTGAATATCACTAATAAACAAAACTTATTCCTCCTCATAATCACTAGACTGTAAAAACGGCTACCATTTTCTTTTAACATTAAGTGTGTATTAATATACAAATATTTTTAATGTTCGGCTTTAGGTGGTAAACTATATACTAACTCTTTTTTCATGAAGTTAGCTTAGGAGTTACATCACAATTGTAGCATTTTTGTGTATGATTCGTGTCACTTGAAAAGTTATACAAATTTCATCCATCATAGGGAAAATCATTTGGTGAGCTATTCCCCAAGTACCATGTTCGACTCGCACTTCACTTGGGATCAGATTCGCAATTTGTTAGACCATATTATCATGCTGAGATTCAATTATTAATGACGATTCCTTTGCGAAAATAACATTTATTAGAAGAAAAAATAACGTGAAATAAGGAGTTTTATTTCCTCTCAAAAATTTGTTATTTGCATCAATCAGACGCAACGGTAGTTGCGTAACGGTAGACGCAAGTAGTCGACAAGAATAATGATCACAAAATTTGATTATGGACTAACCGTACGAATTGTTTTATATTCTCCTTAACTTCTTCCATACAATCAGATAAATTATTTTCATGCATTAGTCTATCAAATAAACCATCGTTTCTGGTGCTTGGTTCAGTACTGCGCCAGACTTCGTACAGTAAAGAAATGGTTTTGAAATCTCAAACCACAATATCACCGTAAGGATCAGCCAGAAGCAGATAAACTAGGTATCAAAATAAATAAGAATAAACGTACTATATATAGTTAAAGTATGGAAAAATCGTTATTTTACGTTATTTAGAAAATCATTTCCAAAGTTTAAAAAATGATGAAAATTTCTCATATAATATTAAACAATATGATCTTACTCATTTTTGCACTTTTGGTCAAGACTATTCAATAAACAATTCACTTAAGACTGACACTTTAACAGGTGAAAAGAGTAATTAAACTGTTGAAGTAATAAGATAGTAATAGCCAAAGTAAATATATACAAACCGAACCAGTTTTATACTTTGAATTTTTATCAACGATTAAAGTTAATCCTTAGCTTTAAGCTTTTGTTTTTATATTGAAATTTCTATGTTTTCTTTCTTTTCTAAGAATCTAAATTTTATATTACCCCTCAAAAAAAATATTTTCAAACTTAATTTTTCTTCACTGCTCGTGACACTGCGCCGGTTGGATCTGCTGAGTCAGCCCAAATTAAAGGGGCATAACCTCCTTTGGGGGGGGGGGGGGGTTGAAATAGGAGTGGGATTATAAATTAAAAACCAATATTTATAAATATGTATAAATTTACTGGGATTCAGGATAAATTTACTAGAATTAGATATCTCTAGTCTTTGATGTTGTACACGGCACCAAAATGTAACTAAATATTAAATCGAAGTTTAATTATACAGAGTCATACTGAAATATTTTCTTACTTTTTTTTATTTTTCCCTAATATCCTAATAGTCACAATTTTAAAACGAATCTATAATAAGCCTCATGTCGCAGTTTCCTCTAAAAAAAAAAAACAACCGGATAAGGTCAAGACTATTTTTGTACTCAGATTGCATACATCAAAAGAAATCAAATATTTTGCTATGTTTTAAAGTCAACTTTCCGGAATTGATGAGTATCCTTGCGGGCTTATTTAAAATATTATTTATATTTTAAAGTACAGCAAATTCAAAATAGTCTCTCTAACCTTGGAATAGAAAATATACAAAATATGGACTCTCGTGTGGGTTTAGCAAAATCGCTTTATCAATAGTAAATTCACATTTGAAATATAATTGTAAAGACGTCTATCATATCCTTCCAACACCAAACCATACAAAACAGAAGTTCGGCTTTAAATAATAAGATAAAAGACATTTATTGGTCCTTGAAAATCCGTGTGCTATTAAGAAAATGGACGTGTCTTTAGGATTTAAGTAGTTGAACAATAGGAAATCTTTAAAAACGAAGAAGATAAGATATGTGACAATACGTCAAAGTGGACTATAAAACTGCTCTGCGTACTAATGGCGAAGTAGGCGAAAAAAATATTTCATCCTTGAGAGGACATATCTAACGAACTAAGTACTTTAGGGGTCTAGACAGTTTTTAGCCTGAATTCACTTACACTCATTGCTAAATGTACGAGTATTTATGTACTGTATAAAAAAACAAACAAACAAAAAACATATACATGGCTATGTATGAGGAAAAGGATGAGACATTTCATGTTAAAGGACATTTGCACGTTAAACGTTGGCGGGCAAACATGTTTAAAGCGATTTCAGTCCGTTTTAAGCGATTAACATGCAGCACGTGTTTTGTCGGTTCGCCGCGGATTTGTGTTAAGGTAAAGTCGCGTTAGTTTAGCGTCAGTTGTGGGCTTTGTGTCGTTTTTTTCTTTCTTATTCCTTATATTATTGTTATCAAAATTAGCGAGATGTGATTGGTCAAGGGCTAAATAATAAAGCAAGAAATGTCACTATTTCAACATCAGCCACGTTTGTTTGATATCGTAACCACACATAACAACACAGGGTAAAAAGTGCCATATACCTTCATCTTTGCTGACTCGGTACTCCAAAGTTCGAGAGATTATATTTTCATCCAAGTGGTAAATGCATGTTAACATATAGGCTTTGGGATTTTTATGTAACTTAATGCTATTTCTAGATAGACTATTATATGCCGATTTCTAAGTGTTGGAGAGAGAAATTAGAGTAAAAATGAAATAAATTTTCAATTTACAAAATACTTCTTTTCTTTTCTTTTTTTTTTGGGGGGGGATCTTATAGAGGGATCTATAACTCTATAGGATCTATAACTATGATAGATATGATAGATACAAAAAATATGAGAGTTATATTGCGATATTGGCCGAAAATATAATCCTAGACTCCCTGGGAATTATCCACCACCATTTGTAAGGAAATTGATTATAGGTAATCATATTCCATCCAACTGAGTCTATCTTTTAATTTATTTACATATTTATTTATTTATTTATTAGGTATAAGATTGTTACAGTTATATATATATATTTTTTTTGTGGGTTTTTTCTAGCAGCGCTGTATGTATGCCTATTTGTAGTGCGAGTTTTACGAAGGAGAAGGAGGAAAAAATGACTAAGATTATGATAATAACAAGGGAAAAAAAACGAAACATAATTTTAATAGATATAAAGGAAAAAATTATTAAGATATTATAATGGATATAAGATAAAATCTAACAATGTATTTTAGTTGTAAGTATGTACGTATGTATTTAATTATTGATTAGTATGCTGTGTTATGTAGCAACCCGATGTAATTGGGCAGCATTGCTTATTGTTGATATAAAACATTTCTCTCTCTCTTGTGCATCACCAAGCTGAGAAGATAAGATCCCGCATAACGAATTAGAAATGCGTGATATCCATGTACATTCAACGGTGTAGCCTGATAGGTTGGAATTCAATTAAATTGGGAGTGGGTTCAATTAATTTAAGATTTGAAAATCGGGATAGATTTTGTGTTTAATTTTTTTTTTCAGTATGCTATTAATCAATTCACTTAAATATTAATTATTAAATTATTGTGAATTTTTCCTAGTGGAAGAGGATGGAGGAAATGCTGCACAGAATTCACCGTTGATGAAAAAGCCACTATGGGTAAATCACTCCAACAATGTTGAATATTTTTTCTTTAAGTGATGTACTATTGTATTTCTAATCTGTTACTCTGTTTTATTGCACGGGTACTCAGCCTCACGGGCGTCACCGCCGGGGGGGGGGGGACAGGGGGGACGCGTCCCCCCCAATATTTTGACAGGAGGGGACTGTCCCCCCCAATATTTTGGCAGGAGAGGACCCAATGTAAAAAATTTTAAAAGATGCGATTTTACGAATTTTTCCGTGTTTAATCAATAAAATATAAATATAAAATATTAGTATTTCAGCACACTCCGTTGTTAAAAGCATATCCAGGCGTATTTTATATTTGATGAACTATATATTTTTTATTTTACCTTTAAATGTTTTTTTTATTGCTATCCATTTTTTTTTTTTTTTTTTAACCAAGCAGCTTGATCCTACTTTTCATCAATTTGGTGAAGCTTATAGAAGTTGATGGAAAGTAATGAAATTAGTGGGATCAAGATAAGAAGAAAAATTCGGATAAAATTCAATCAAGAAATTTTGGCCCACATCTTTCAACATTTCAACTCCCTATTTTAATGTATAACTGAGGCATCAATGGACAAGTTTTAAGAGACTATAAATCCTTTTAAAATACAGCGATGGAGGATGAATTAAAAGTCCCAACAGTTGTTTTTATGGGTTATTATTTCAACTTTTAGCCCCTAGAATTTCTACCTAACCTTTCTAGGAAAATATTGAGCCGTCCCCCCCAATAATTTGGTGCTGGTGACGCCCATGCTCAGCCTCCTTGTTATTATCAAGAATATTCTATCATATTCTGCCCCCATATTGCCTAAAATGTCGAAACGGTGACTAGCTCATTTCAATTTATAAATTTGAATTAACTACTTAGGTATAGGCTTAAAGGATAGACTTAAGGCTTAGTACTTATTACGACCATTCATCACATATTTCACTAACATTGTTCCAAAAGAGTCTGAATTATTCACCTTCATGTTTTCATTCATATTATTTTTTACCGGATGAATAAGATAGGATGACTACTATGAGTAAGAGGCGTCTGAAAAGAAAAAAGAACAAAAAAAAAGTAAAAATAAGAAGTTACGAACCGGTATGTGTAAACACATTGTTGAAGGAACAGCACTTAATCACCTACTCAAGTCTATAAATATCTGAGTCGTTGGGAAATCTTTGAGAGCGGCAGGTTATTAGAAGCTGGTGAAGGTATTTTCTATTTATGTAATGCGTGGTTGTTGTTGACTATGCTACAACACGCAATTATATATCTCAATGGCAAACATGTTATAAAGAAAATAAAAGAATATACGATATATGTTAAAATTGGTTTCTTGATATATATTATATACTAATTAATAACTAATATTATTAATAATTAACATTATATATATATATATATATATATATATATATAAATATTAAAATAGGGTTCTTGAGGTTCAGTCAAACAACTATATTATTGCGAAATTTCGAGTAAAACATCTAAAAATGAAAATAAACTACAATAATTTTTAATAACAACGAATTATATAAAAAGTATCTTGAGATTTTTAAAATTTCATCGTTTATTATTATTGACTGCACCTTAAGTAACCTTTTATAATGTTTAATATCAATATACCAAAAGCCAAAAGATTCTAGCACGTAAAAACACACAACATATATATATATCAGTGGAGGTCCCAGGTGGGGGGGATATTGGGGATCAATCCCCCCCTACTAGAATTTTTTAAACAGAATTTTGTATACGAACTTAATATATAAGCATAAGCAAATGAAGTGTGCTATTTTTTTACCTACCGACCAATCCCACCCGAATTTTTTTTCTGGAACCGCGCCTGATATATATATATAAATTTCTCAAAATGTTTGATATAATAAAATGTAGATAATTCAAAGATGTAATTATTCTTATTATTATCTAGGAAGTTTATAATTATAAATAAGTTTATGATATTATAAATATAATTAATTAATGATATAATGATGAATATTAATCACATAAAGAAAATTAAATATAATTAATTAATGATATAATGGTGAATATGAATCATATAATGCAAATGAAATATAATTATAATAAATATATATATATATATATATATATATATATATCTTTTTTTAATTATACAATATATAGTAAGCATACATTTTAAATAGACGCCTAAAATAATCATATACTTGAGCAACATATTCCTTGCGACCTGAATAAGAAACACGTAGGGAAGTGGGCGACCTTGCCATTAACATCTGGTCAGGGCAGTTACCGCTTGAAATTTATTGCGATTAAAATACACATATTTATTATCATGTAAACATTGCTGGAAAATGTTTGCAATTGAAACGAAAATTGAAACATAGAGAGTTTCTGTTGGGATTGTTTGAAAGTTTAGATATGTCCATATTTATGCCTTGCTGAAAGTGGGGAAAGAATCCATATCATGGACGAACAGAACAATCCAATACAGTGGGCGTGTGAATAAAAATTAAAGGTGTGAATTATTGTGAAAGAATAATTTCGCAAAATGTTTAATATAATAAAATGTAGATAATTCAAAGATGTAATTATTCTATAACTCGTATAGAAAACCTTTTTTTTTTTTTCTTTTTCCCTGATATTATCTAGGAAGTTTATAATTATAAATAAGTTAATGATATTATAAATATAATTAATTAATGATATAATGATGATATAATCATATAATGAAAAAACCTGTACCACTACAACCCATAAAGGGTCTTGGGTGCAGTACTATGTAAGGAAGAGTACTGTTTCTTGGTCAGCGGTCGTGCAAGGAGGTGATTTGACCGTGATCACGCTCAACCGCCAGGTTCTTTCCCCTTAATTTTTCAATTAATGGTACCCACTTTATAGAGGCTGGGTTTGCCCCAGGAGGGTCTCTCGGCCCACGAGACGAACTGTGGCGAATAATAAAGATATCATAAGCCATGTCAGATTCGAACTCGGGACCTTAAGCACAGCAGTCCACTGCCTTACCAGTGGGCTACCCCGCTCCCCAATCATATAATGAAAATGAAATATAATTAATTAATGATATTATAAATAAGTTTATAAACTAAATACGGAAGGCTCAGCAATATATTTTAGCAAGTAGATATTTTATCACCTCGAAAGCAGTAAAATACGCGCTAATAGCATGGAATACTTATTTTTGCTCCGTGTTCTAAACAAAATGGGCGTTCACATTAGGAATTAAATTTTGTTGTCATTCTTCATTTCTTTGATGTGCTTATGGCGTAAATGATATTGTTCTTTCCCCACATTTTTGCGGATCAATGCTGTTAATAGTAACCATAAATATTTTGAGAAATTATTATTTTTAAAATTAGGGGAATCTTGGGATTCTGCATTGGTGACAGATAGGGTATCAGAGCATCTGGGGGCCCAATAAAATATATCGTTCTCTAAAAGTAACTCTTTCTTTATTATTTTTCGTGATTCAAAATGACCTATAAACTTATAACAAATTAAACAACCTAGTCATAAAATATTTCCATTGGCCATTTACCGGTTTTTATAATTTTCCGGTTTTACACATTTGTTCAAAAATGCCTACAGCCCCTTTGGTTTGATGACTTATTTTTCGTGTTTACCACACCATATATATATATGTGTGTGTGTGTGTGTGTGTGTGTGTGTGTGTGTATATATATAATCTGAATATTACGGGTCATTAAAGCTATAGAATTAACATTCGAATCTACATTGATTTTTCATTAACTATAGTCCATAATGTTTATAATGGTGTTTGTGATCAATGGCTATTCAATATTTCCTTCGAATTACAAACAGTTTTCTCTATATCATAGTGGTGAGGGAAAAATTCAATAAAATCAAAAACAATATAATAGCTAATAAAAACTAAATAATGAACTTGACCAAGTTTATTATAACTTATTTTAATTATTATGATAATTATAAAAACCTGTAAATTTTTTGTACTAGATTTTTGGCTCAAAATCAAATACAACGCATTAATTTTAAAGGCATCCTAACAATATCGTCATGTCATCGACAATATAGTCATGACTATTTCCTTGTAAGCAACGCAAACATTTTTTTTTTTTTTTGCTTAAAACTAAAGGAAAATTAAAACGTAGTCCAAACCCAAATTATTCTCAGGAGCAACAAAGAATAGTTTTTGAGAAATTGAGCAGGTGTGTGTGTGGGCCTATTGCCTATTTGGTTTCCGTTTTCTTACCTGCCAGGAAACTAACTTTCGTTCAGGCTGGGAAAAAAAAAGTGGGAGAACCTGAGTGAACTGTCTCATCAAGAATTTAGCGTATTTTAATTAGCTCTTCTAATTACATTTTCTGTAATTTTAAAGGTAAAAAAAGTATATTTCTAGTATTTACACCAATTTTAGCTCTATATCAACATTCTGATTATATATGTGTATACATATATATTTAATGCTTCTACCAATCTGTATTTCTAAGAATTAAAAATAAGTACGTAAGCCATTTTCTATGTTTATAGAATACACCTGCAAATAGCATTGAATTAAAAAAAGTTTTATATATATATATATATCTTTTTTTTTAATTATACAATATATAGTAAGCATACATTTTAAATAGACGCCTAAAATAATCATATACTTGAGCAACATATTCCTTGCGACCTGAATAAGAAACACGTAGGGAAGTGGGCGACCTTGCCATTAACATCTGGTCAGGGCAGTTACCGCTTGAAATTTATTAATTAAAATACACATATTTATTATCATGTAAACATTGCTGGGAAAATTGAAATATAGTGAGTTTCTGTTGGGATTGTTTGAAAGTTTAGATATGTCCATATTTATGCCTTGCTGAAAGTGGGGAAAGAATCCATATCTTGGACGAACAGAACAATCCATACAGTGGGCGTGTGAATAAAATTTAAGGTGTGAATTATTGTGAAAGAATAATTCGCAAAATGTTTAATATAATAAAATGTAGATAATTCAAAGATGTAATTATTCTATAACTCGTATAGAAAACCTTTTTTTTTTTTTCTTTTTCCCTGATATTATCTAGGAAGTTTATAATTATAAATAAGTTAATGATATTATAAATATATTTATAAAGTAGTTTATAAAGTAGATATTTTAGCACCTCGTAAGCAGTAAAATACGCGCTAATAGCATGGACTACATATTTTTGCTCCGTGTTCTAAACAAAATGGGCGTTCACATCAGGAACTAAATTTTGTCGTCATTCTTCATTTCTTTGATGCGCTTATGGCGTAAATGATATTGTTCTTTCCCCACATTTTTGCGGATCAATGCTGTTAATAGTAACCATAAATATGGTTATATGGACTTTTCAGAAATTATTATTTTTAAAATTAGGGGAATCTTGGGATTCTGCGTTGGTGACAGATAGGGTATCAGAGCATCTGGGGGCCCAATAAAATATATCGTTCTCTAAAAGTAACTCTTTCTTTATTATTTTTCCTGATTCAAAATGATCTATAAACTTATAACAAATTAAACAACCTAGTCATAAAATATTTCCATTGGCCATTTACCGGTTTTTCGAATTTTCCGGTTTTACACATTTGTTCATAAATGCCTACAGCCCCTTTGGTCTGATGACTTATTTTTGTTGTTTGCCACACATAACATACAATTTTAAACTTGGTAATTCGTGTAATAAACCTTGGACTTTTTCCACTTGGAAATCCAAGCAAAGTTAAAAGTCGAAAAAAATACGTTTTCTAAAATCAAAAACGACCGAACGGGGGTCAAGATGAAGGCATGAAACTTCCTAAGCTTGAGATTAGAGGAAAATAATCAGCAACTGTACGAGATAACACCAAAACCATACTCATTTTCCTCACATTTGCATATTAATCGCAGCTGATGCTTAACTATCCAGGGTTATAGTATACAGTACTATAGATATACTACGACGAGACTTGGAGAGTATAGTTGTTTATAACATCCACAGGAGATTTACTAGACATGTAATAAGGTATTTCATGAATTTATCATAACTTGATACATTTAAAAGTGAACCCATCCATTAATCAATGTAAATTTACATAAATATGAATCATATTTGACACGTTAATATATTTTGTTGCAGATATGTTATTTCAAAATAAATTAATTTTCAAATATTTGTTTTATTAAGACTGTTATATAAGCCTAACATATCCTGTTAGCCATACCCATTTCTAATCTAAAAGAATGATTTTTAAAAATAGTAGAGAGTTGATTTTACTAAATGATTCATTTTTTATTTAGTTATAAGATTTATTAGCATTCTGGAGTCTAACAGTAGTTGGGCGGGTTGACTTTTATTTTGCGGCGGACCCTTAGAATAAATCTTGGCTTTCCCACTTTCCTTAGAAGATTGGTTACACCTCTAGAGTAATCTCCCCCATATGCCACACATGGCGAGGAAGAGGTGTTCCTAACGAAAATAGTTAAAAAAATATGGAATAACTGTGATAAAAGTTACTATCAAATTACTCACTTTTAAATAAATATTAATGTTTAACTATTATTAATTACTAAATAATATATAGTATTTATCCTAGGATGTACTTTTTGCAAGAATTATAATCGTTTTCCTAAATAAATAAAGTTTTGAAATTGCATTTATACAAGGAGCTATTTTCGGCCTTGCACCTTTTAAGCAGTTGCTGATGCTATGCTTACCAGTTGCGTCTATTGACGACAGCATGTCTATTAGCCAATGCACAATAGCATCCTGTGATATTTATATAGCGTCTGCACTACGGAGGTTAAATAGGAAATCAACAGCTTATCTATGCAACCATTGCTAAGATTGCTGTTCTGCTTATACGATAAATTAATTCCATTTAAGAAAATCATTCATTGGAAACTAATTTAAGTTAAATTTTAAAAATTATAAATAAAATAATGGGTTTGTGTTGGTTTTCCTTGATTAGTATATAGTCATATTTAATACTTTGATTGAAATAAATTCAATTGAACCTGGAGAAAATCAATCTAAACATTAAAAAATAAGCAATATTTACTTCGAAATATATGATTGCATACTACTCATTTTTATAGGAGTTTAAATTTATAACACTATTATAATTATAATAAAATTTCTTACGAATACGTTGTTACGGATTGGTGGCGCGCAAAAGAGAGAAAAAATGTACTAAATGTAAAACTTGTATTAATATGGGCCGACGACCTGAATCCGCTACTCCGGCTATAAATACGTTGACTTGCCCCGTCAGAAATTTATGTCCTAATAAATTTAATCAGTATTCTGGAAATTTTCTCAGATTGAAAATGAAAAAGAAAACTTTGTCTAAGGAAGTTCGAGTGAAGGGCAGATCTCACATTGTAATTTATACGGCCATGTATACGTCAAGGCTAAACACACCTATAAAATTTGCTATTTATATACTCGTTAATCAACATTATTATTACCAAAAACAAATTATATAGGGTAAACCACACAGCTATTGACACCCCAACTTTAACTTGAAGAAATAAGTAAACAAGTCCTAATTTTATTTCAAGATATACATGAATCTAATGTTTGAGGGGTCCTCTAAGTCATCTATGAAGTAAGACTTTAACTTATCATTGGCGGATCCAGGGGGGGGGGGGCTGTGGGGGCTGCAGCCCCTCCCTTTGGAAAACTTTTCGTCATTAAAAGATAGAATTTGACTTTCCTTAACGTAAGGAAGCAAGTTAAAGAACAAATAATGTGCAGAACAAGTATAATTTTAGTTGTGGGAAAGGAACATAAAGGTAAAAAAGCTGATTAGCAGATCCAAATGAAGGGCTGTGGGGCAGCCCCCCCCCTTTACGATCGGCTGGATCCGCCCATGTAACTAATTAACCATAGGGAAGATTTCACAATTGAATCCACAGGGTGTCAATAACTAGTTTTTGCACTTTTAACAATAATTATTGCCATATGGTAAAACTATTGAACTTTTGACCCAAAAAAACCTCTTGAGTCTTTATAAGGATAGATAAAGGGGAGCTATAGGAAGTTTCAATTTTATCCCTTCAAAAAAAGTATTTTTTTTTTAATTTCACCACAGAAATGTAGTCTTAAGGGTTTCAATAACTGTACGGTTTACCCTATATACAAGGGCGTACCCAGGATCAAAACTAGGGGGGGGCAAGCTATGGTCGTTCAGGTTGTAACATCTTACCGCGGAAAAGGTGAATAAAACCAAAATTATGTATAATTATATCAGTGCTTTATCAACTAAGTTATTTCAATTATTTGCTTGAAAAAAAATGTATTCTACTATTGCTTCCAGTCTTAAAAGCCTAAAAAATTGTTGCTTCCAGCCGGGCAGCTGCCCCCCGCTGGGTACGCCCATGCAAGTGATTGATATAGATAACCACATGTCACCTCCTAGCTTTACCTAGCAAACTCATACATTTATGGGTTTTTATGGTACTGCTTCCCGCCCTAAAAACTTGCAACTTAACTTATTAAAAACTTAAAAAATTATTGCATCCAGCCTTCAGGAACGCCCATGCCTATATATATAATATATATATATATATATAATATATATATATATATATATATATATATATATATATATTAAGTATTAATTATATATTAACACTATATATATATATATATATATATATATATATATATATATATATATATAGTGTGTGCGTGTATTAAAATGAATCAAAAATTTGAAGAAGAAAACAAAACAGTTTGGTTTCATTTTTATTTGAACTAATCAAACCTAAGACACTTTCGTGAAACAAAATATACTTTTAGAAAAAAAAATCCATTGATAAGCTACAAATACTGCATCGGAAACGAATGATTTAGCTAAATATATGAGATGATTACATCTAAATTTGTCCACACCCCCATTTGCGTCATTAGACCCCAAGCAAAATATAAATAACTTTAAAACCAAAAATACACAAGACTATTTGTCTCAAATGCCGATGGCATCCGCGTTTCGAAAGTAATTTGTAGGTGTGTCTCATCCTTCCACATCTGCGCTGCTTTTTCTCTTTAAAATAAAAATTGTCCATGCTATTGTCTTTTTAGCTTTTTATTCCAATATTTCCACTTCTTAGTCACTAATTTTTGGTAACAAAACAAATGGGTTAAAAAAAAACACTTTTAATTAATTTAGACTGTATTCATTAAATTGTAATGAATAACTATAAATTAACTATATACAGACGTAATAGGAAAGGAGATAAGTAGCTGTTTTCAAGATCAGGCCATAAATCAAGAAGAGGTCGGAAAAAGGATATCCTCTCATTTTTAATTTAAAGGGGCCGAACAATTTGTCCAAGGTGTGGATCAGAAGCGGATCCAGGGGAGGGGCGAGGGGGGCGCCCCCCCCCCCCTGAGAGGTGAGGACACTGATAATTTATTACTATTTCTATATAAAATGAGCTAAATACAGCTCATTTTTCAGTTCCACCAATTGAAAATGAATTGTATTTAAACATTTACAGTAATTTACAAAGTTATTATGTACTAATATGTATTTTAAATTAGGGCCTTCATTACTCATGAAATGTAAAAAAAAGTGCGCCCCCCCCCTCAGAAAATTTCTAGATCCGCCACTGGTGTCGATACAAAATAACGAACTATTATTTTTAAATGTTTCAATTTTTATTTGTAATTATTTCTTGCAGAACACTGATTGGTTATGAATTCACCGTTGAATATTTCCTTTCCGAAATAAAGTGTTTCATTTATGGTTTAGCAGCTATGTAATTGCATTATTTCTTTGCAAATATAAATAACTAAATCACTACCCCACTATCTGGATTTGCCCTTTGTAGGATTATAAAGTGTTGAATCGCCGGATTAGCCTGAGTAGGATAGAAAGACGTTTAAAAAAAAAAAAAAAAAAAAAAAAATGCATTTATTAAACTTCTATCTGAAAATACACCGATTTTCAGAGGGGCGCTGTATGAAAGATAGCATAAACACTAACTATTTTGGATTAATACATATCGTATCCACGAAGAAGCGGAAATTTTTGAATGGTTATAAAAAAAAAAAAAAAAAGTGAAAAACATTTGTTATCTTCTCAGTATAGTATATTTTATTGACAGTTTGTCCGCGAAAAGGTCACGGTATAGCAACACTTAACAAAACAGTCGTCATCGCTCGCTTTCTGATGATCAACTGTTTCTTTATATGAATCCATTTCCTTACTTATATGTTTATGTACATATCAAATATGGTATTCAACGTGTTTGGATAGCTAAAATATGTTATCGATGATATAAGAATTCGAAAATTTTATGCTGAAATGTATTCTTTTAAAGCAAATTATAAAATATTGACGATTGTTGCGGATATCAGGTGGTAAAAGAGGGACAGAATTTAGTTCCTGTGCAAAAATTTTAGATCCATTCTAGCAAACATGTGATTCCACCCTTTGATACATGTTCTTACCAATCACAGTCTAACAAATATACAGTGAAAAATAAATAAATTTAAGTATTAATTACTAGCTGAACAAAGAATTTCAAGAGTTGCTATAAGATCATACACTTGTAAGCTAAAAACATTCTAATATAATGTAATCTAATGTGTTCCCTAATCTATTTTTATAGACATGATGCAGAAATATGGTTATCTATTCTTGACCAATATCTTGTTTGGATAGAATGGCTGATATTTTTGTTGAAATAAAATAAATAGAGAAAAGACCTACAAAACATTGTTGATGGGTTGTTAATATAACAGAGGTATATGTAGATGCACATTTAGAAGGGTGACAAGTTTTGAGGAGAAAAATGAAAAAAAAATTAGTTATTAAGGACGGCGATCTAAGCAACCCAAAGTGTTATTTTTAGGGCATAGTAACTACCTAATTGCATTGTTCTCTTAAAAATACAAAACAAATTAAAAAGCTAAAATATTTGGGGAGGGGGGGGGGGGGTCATGACCCCTGTGACCACCCTCCCCTGGTTAGACCCTTGATATAAACCAGTTCACTTATGCACCCATCTTTATATAAATGATCTCCATTTAGTTATTAATTATTAAAAAAATATCATTTTGTTATCTAATGGACATAGGCATTTTGTCATCTTCTTTCTCTTAAGCATTTAGACATCAAGGAGGGCCCACATGTTATTTATTGACCAGAGTAGAATCGGCTGGGTGTAAAACAACCACCCAGGGTAATAAACAGTGTTTTATAAGAATAAGTTTCATTAAAAATAATTGTTTCTTCTGCAAATAAATACTCTAATAAAATTGTCAACATTTTTCTTTTAGATAAGGGGAGTGTGAAAGCTAAGGTAATATTAAAATGGATATTATTTCCTGCTCAATGCTAATATAACTTAATATTAATATTACATAATATTAGTAAATTAATATTACTTGATTTATGTTTCAATCTTTGAATGCCGTAAAAAAAGTAGTTGCATACTTAACAGCGGTAATAATCCATTATTCTCTGTTTTTCATTTCATTTATATTAATGTTGTAATCTTTAAATTCCTTAACTATTTTATTTGTTTCTGAAACTTTATTTAAAATTTTATTTAATATTTTCTTTAAATTTAAAAAAAAAAAACATTTTTCTTTAAATTTTCACTTGTTATATAATAAATATTTTTGTACCTATACTGTTTGTGATTTTCTCTGTTTGTTTCTTTGTTTTTGTGGCATACAAACCCAGGTCTTATCTTTGACAACCAATGATTAAAATAATGTAAATATGACAACAAGAGCAAGAGATAAAAATATTTAATATTAATATACTTTATATTATGAATTATTAAAAAAATATACATATATTATGTACAGCAATTAAATTTTAAAAAGCTGTTCTGAAGCTGGGAATTTGCCTAAGAAAAAATTAAAAAGTCATTTATTACAATTTGTAGATATATAATCCATTGTTTTTTTATTTACATAAATGTTGCAATTTTTAAATAAATAAATTATTTTACTTATTTACTTAAAAATTTAGTAGAATCCCAGTTTTTCATTTTTTATTTCATAAATAATTGCATGCCTATACTGTTTGTGATTTTTTTTTACATATACTTTAATTTTAAATTAACACTGGACGTATTATTCCGATGAATAAATTTTGATACTATAATTGTTTTTTTATTTTCCAATACAATATAATTTCCCTAACTGATTAGGATAATGAGAGAAATTTTCAAAGATGTAAAACAGGGGATGTGAAATAGGATCAGTGATGGGAAAGGGAGTATATCAGAGGATCATTGATCTAGAAAATTCACACAACCCCCTTAATATCTGCAGAAGGGTCTTTAAGGGTTTCCTGAGGGATATGTCCTATTTCTGAACTACGGATAGAAGAATAGGGGGCCTAAAAGGTAAAATGAATACATTGAAGAAGTACTTTCCTACTGCAAGCAAATCAATTTCAGGGATTACAGTAGAACAGTCATTGAAAAATCTTGGATTCTGTAAAGTTCAAAGCAGATTATCTGAAATCTCACAAACATTAAAATGTTTTTAATTACAGTT
Organism: Aelia acuminata; assembly: GCA_911387785.2. NCBI lineage: Eukaryota > Metazoa > Arthropoda > Insecta > Hemiptera > Pentatomidae > Aelia > Aelia acuminata. Next base: position 55,120,811 of record OU426980.1, on the reverse strand, counting down.
TATGGGTCTAGGTTCCACTACTATATGATTTTCGACAACAAAAAGAGTAACCTTATAAGAAAAACATTTGGAGACTTATAATACAACTTTTGTGAACATGAAATTTATCTGTAATATAAAAGAGAAGCTTACCAAATTGTCTAAAACACTAATTTGGAATTTATATATATTTTTTCAATAGGTCATGCATGCCAAATGAAAATTTATATCATCAATAAGGTCTGGATTTACAGTGGCAGATATAGAAATTATTTGGGGGTGGTCAAGTGGTGATGACCTAGGGGGTAACCTGGGGGATGTTTATGGGGTTCTGGAACCGCTAAAATGACAAAATGACAAAAAAATAACGTTGCTGGACATTTTACCATTTACTTTTGGTTTTTCATGATTGATTACAATAATTTACATTACATCACTTAATTTGTTTCTTCATATTTCTCATTTCAAGTGGGGGCTGGCCATTGGATTTATATGTACATACATAATTACTTTTTTTTTTTTAAAGGGTTTTACATCCTTTTTTGAGTGTTTAATTAAGCTCTACAAACTAATAAAGTATCTAAACAGTATAGATAGTTTTTATAATTTATATGTCTAATTGTAGATTAATTATATAATCTTTTAGATAATATTTAGGGGTCATATGGGAAGTGATGGGTCATACATGGCCAACATAGGCCACATATAAAGTATCTAAACAGTATAGATAGTTTTTATAATTTATATGTCTAATTGTAGATTAATTATATAATCTTTTAGATAATATTTAGGGGTCATATGGGAAGTGATGGGTCATACATGGCCAACATAGGCCACATAGCCTCTCCTTTCCGACTCCACTCTCACCTACTAGTTGGTGGACCCTGTTAAGCTGAGCAACCCAGACTGAGGTGGTGGTAAACAATCCCTACATAGGTCTGGGTTGGTGAGCTGACGAGGGAAGGAGGCCTGTTAAAGCTGCCTGGAGGTAATCTGGGATAAGGTTTACCAGGGGAGGAGAGGCCAAGAATAGTGGCAGAAGAGCCATGTTTATAACAGCAACATTCACAGGCTCTAGTGAGGAAGCTTACTTTGAAGGGGCAGGTAGAACTCCAAGCCATGGTTAAGGCACCCAATTCCTGATAAACATTGGAAACCTGTTGCCCCTAGGTAAGGGGCCTCTTTTGTCGGGCCAATCACCCACAATGGAGTGCTTATTGAATCAGAGAACTCTAAACAGCCTCGGAAATGGACAATCTTTTCAGAAAAAAGACAAAGCATGGACAAGGAATCACACATGGCAACCTGGAATATAGGCACCATAAATGGCAAGGAAATCGAGCTTACTGAAGAAATGGCCAATTATAAAACAGTGTGGAATCCCCACAAACGGATGAAAAGTTATATGGGAGGAAGATGTTGAAAAAGTACAAAAGTATTGAAAAAATGTACAAAAGATAAAGATTGGGAAAGCTGCGGGTAATGATGGGATTTCTCCAGAATTAAAAAATATAGTGGCCCAGAAATGATTAAAGTGCTACAGGTTCTCTTCCAGAAAATATGGAATAACAAGAAGATCCCCTGGGAATGGGAACTAAATATAATAGTACTGATACACAAAAAAGGGAGCCCAAGTGACTGCTCGAATTATAGGCGAATATGCCTCTCTGCAGTCATATATAAAACGTATATATCAATACTACAAGAAAAACTAAGGCAGCTTGTGGAGGATGGTCTGGAGGAGGAACAAGCTGTATTCCGACCAGTTAAACTGACTCGGACAATATATTTGCACTCAAGAACATAATGGAGAAGTACTGGGACAGAGACAGAAATTTATACTTTACTTTTCTGGATCTCAAAGCAGCCTTTGATTCTGTACCGTGAGTATTCATATCAGAAGCTCTGAGAGCGAAAAATATACCTTTTTCCTTAAATAATGCCATTAAATCAACATACCACCCAAAGGAATTGTAAAAATTAACGGTATGTTTTCAAAACCCTTTCCTATGGCATGAGGCCTGAAAAAAGGATTCCTCTTCTTTTTATTATATTTAGGACGGGAAGAACTGTTATTGGGAAATAGAATTTGAGGAGGGCTTGAATGGAAAGAAGATCTCAAGAGAAATGGAATGGCTATAAAATCCACTAAAAGTAAGTCCTGGCAGTCACAAGAAAAAAGGATGAAATACATTTTTTCTGTAATGGTGAGGAGCTGGAGTCTGTTGATGACTATACATATCTCGGAATGGTGGTCAGCAACACTGCAACCATAGATAAAGAAGTGATTCAAGCAGAATCGCGAAAGCGATTAAAGCGAATAAAATAAACTATAAAATCTGCAACACGATAGTTGGCAAAAGAGAGGTCACTAACCAGGTGAAGCTTCATATCTTTAAAGCGTCCTTTCTGCCGACTCTACTGTATGGCTCTGAGAGTTGAATTAAGTAGAACTTAGTCATAACTCCACTGAAGACCACTCTCCAGGGGCACCAATTAAAATGGTTTGGTCACTTATGCAGAATGCACGAAAACAGGGACACAAGAAATATATATATATATATATATTTACCAAAATAAAATAAAAAATAAGAAAACAATATAATTTGTTAAAATCAAAAGTTCAAACATTGAATATCATGGTTATCAATAATAGTACATATAGATTGTGAGATATCAATATTCTTATTTTTCTGTCAGGCATCCAATGGTGCAATTCAAAGTGGTTAATTTTAATTATTAAGGAAATTAATAATCTGAGTTGAACACCTTAAGTGAATCAGGAAACAAGCATCCTCTGTCAAATCCTCTTGGGAATTATGGAATATTCTGTTTTTGACAGAGTGCTTAACACACATGGGAAAATCTGTTACAAAAATAAAGCAGATCCAAGCCTTTAAATTATCTAAAATATGTATAATTAAACCATTTTTTATTATCTTAAATACTTTTATCCATTTTATAAGAATAATAGTGATTTTTTTAGGTGTATTTTAAAACCTCATTAAGCCCTATTCAACTAATGCATAAATGTGCCGCGGTGAGTCTCTCTCCATCAATTTTTGATAGCGTAACTTGCTCTAAGCCTCTTTTCTTGACAATCTCTCTTCACGCTGTTCTTCAAGCTCCTCTATGATGTCCTAATCAGTCACTAAGTGGGGTCGCTACATTAACATCTAAGCCAAGCCTTCAACAGATGAGTACCCTATTAAATTTTTGATTTGTTTATAGTAATTTTAAGTGTTATTATGATTGGGTACGTTTGGTAACCAATTCTGGCTCAATGACTTCCAGTATAAATATTAAGGCATGTAAATAACATTTTATTTTTACCATAACTTCTTTAGATAAGTGTTTATAATTATCTTTTGTTTCAATTTTTCTTTGATGAATAAGTGTTCATAAGATATTTTGTTCAAACTTAACTTTGAAATTAGAATTTCAAAGAATCAATGTTTACTATATCTTTTGTTTCAGTTCAAGTTTTTAAATAAGAATTTTGAAGGATAAGTATTTATTAAAATATTTTGTTTTAATTCAATTGTAAATAGTAATTTTAAAGAATCACTGTTGATTATTATATTTACTTCATGTGAACTTAAAATTCAAATCTTGATAAATAAATGTTTTATTTTATAGCATCAAATATTTTAATTCAATTGTAAATAGTAATTTCAAAGAATCAATGTTGATTATTATATTTACTTCACATGAACTTAAAATTCAAATCTTGATAAATAAATGTTTTATTTAATAGCATCAAATATTTTAATTCAATTGTAAATAGTAATTTCAAAGAATCAATGTTGATTATTATATTTACTTCACGTGAACTTAAAATTCAAATCTTGATAAATAAATGTTTTATTTTAGAGCATCAAATATTTTAAATCAATTGTAAATAGTAATTTCAAAGAATCAATGTTGATTATTATATTTACTTCACGTGAACTTAAAATTCAAATCTTGATAAATAAATGTTTTATTTTAGAGCATCAAATATTTTATTTCTTGGATACTGTTTAACTCTTCATGCCAAGGTCCCTCTTTTTTTATTACATTGTTGCTGTTAATATATTTCTTTTAATCTATACATTAATAAGGGACAACTATCTGAAATGATAAAATATTAAGTTCTTTTCAATAATAATTAGTTCAAAACTATCTCTTTTTCCCCCATGATACCTTTAAAAAGGAATCCAATGCAAGGTGAGTACTTATTCAGTACTATCGCAGGAATAGATAATAAAACCTGATGTTTTATTAATTAACACTTAATCAAATAAGTGTTCACTCATTTGAAAACATGATTAACAATTTATATGACTTATTTGTTAAACATTCAGTTATTTTATAGCTTCTTTACTTATATGTTGTAGAAGAATTTATTTTCAAGGAATGTTACTTGCTGTTTTCCATCTTATAAGAACCTGCATATTCAAGCCTTATTTTTTATAACAGATGATGAGGGACTCTCAGAAAATAAGAGAGAGATCAATAAGAGTAAGTGTGCATATCAGGTAAGAAAACTCATTAAAATTAGTCAAAGCAGTATTTAATAGTTGTACATTTTTGGAGGATTTGGAAAAAAAAAAGAGGGAGAGAAAGAACTGATATAAGAAAGGTTTTTTGTTTGTAAAGTGTTTGTGCACATGAAAATTAATTTGATAAGTTATAGGGTAGGAAAGTGCCCCACATGCCTGACCATAAAATACTTGATACATAATTAGATTTGTGTATTAACCCTTATTTAATTGAACTCATTAACCATTCTTTGGATGCAGCTGACTTTCTCTTTGACTTTCCTGTAACTCGACCATACCACTCTGGCTTGTAAGTCCAACTGCACTTGATCGCATCATAATTTTGAAGGCGACTTTTTTGTGAATATTTTTATGGCAATGTTTTCTTTTACTCAATCAGCTATACTATCAGCCTATAGCTATCAGTCTATACTCAGCCTCTTCAGTATGCAAATAAGGTAATATATTTAGAAACAAGTTCTGTCGCGACCCAGATAATTCATAGCCCCTGATCCCTAGGAAAATAAAAATCTTACTCATTTCATACTAAGTTTTATGCATTTAAAATTAATATATCCACTAGCCTGATGTGAAAAGTGAACTCAAATCTCAATAATCAAGAATCAAACAAATAGTATTGATTTTTATTGATATACAATAGTTTACAAATAACAATAGTATACAACTGATAATAATAGCAACATGGTAATGGAATGCAAAATGGCGGCCTTGTGAATAAAACATATTTGGACTATTTTTGGTTTGTTGGATCGTGATGAAAATTATATTTTCTTTATAAAAAAAAAGAAAAAAAAAAAGATTTTGGCTTTGGGAAGTGGCGACCCCATTGCCCAGTGATTAAACTATAAACTAAACTGCAGTCAGCCACTGGCCCTCCAGGTTGGGGGAACAGTACACTGACATTCATACAGTACACTAACCACATCACACTACACTACAGACAAAGGTCACCTAAATTACACATCCTAGGGCCACCTCCCGTAGATAGCCGCGCCCAGATGGGGGAGCTAGTCAGGGAGCTCTGAGGAGGCTGCCCCTCTACCTGACTCTGGGGCATTAGGCCGATACCCTTCTCCCCCTAAACAATTACATAATATGTAATAAATTACATAATATGTAGAGTAATAGAGACTCTATATAGTCATATTTAGGTGGCATTTCCATCATAGACATATAGTCCAATGTAATATACAGCAGACTGCAGCTACAATTCATTTTTGTTAAAAATGTTGCTTGGCACTATTTTGCCCCTTTATACCAAAAAAGCTCTACAACTAAACGCCAGACTGATCATTAGAAAAGGACACAGCAACCATCAATTGGACTACACTTTGGCTATGTGGAATGTTTTTTAAGAAGAAGAAGAAGAAAAGTAATTTTTATTCTGGGACATTTAGTCCCCTAAGAATAACAATAATGAACAAAATTAATAGCCATTTGTCTGGTTATTTGGAAAAAATATAATAAAAACAATAAAAAGAAATAAAGAATTAAAATATAAGGTAGACACAAAAAAGAAAAGTAATACAATAAAGATAACAAAGACAGAATGTAGAAAGAAAAAATGTAAGATCAACATGCGGATGTACAGTACAAAACTTTGGTCAGCTTTTGAGCTTAAGAGATATATATAAATAGAAATAATATATATAATAAAAATCAAATAGATATAGTCCATATAAGCCATCGGGGATTGGAGAATTAGGAGGTGATGAAATAGTAGGGTTTTGAAGGATGTGAGGGATGAAGTTTTTCGGATAGAGACAGGTAATGAATTCCAGAAGGTGGCAGCACGGATGATAAAGGATTTTGTAAAGGATGCAGATCGGTAAAAAGGGATATACAGGTTAGAGCTTTGGGATCTGGTATTTAGAGAATGTATAGAGGAGCAGGGTTTGAACAAACTGAGGATATAAGGAGGTTTCTTGGTTCTGAAGGTTTGGAAAAGATATACACCTAGGAAGTATTGCCGTCGGAAAACTGGGTAGAGCCACTTCAATTCTGCATACCAGCTGGAGACGTGGGAGCGCCTGGGGACACCGAAGATGAATCTAATGAAACAATTCATTAGTCTCTTCAACCTCATTTGTATACATGCGTATACAAGGCAGCCGTAGTCAAAATGGGGAAATATAAGAGAGGAAACTAGGAGTTGCCGGGTTTTTGGGGACAAGCAATCACGTGATCTAAGGAACTGTTTGAGGATAGCTATGGATTTTCTGGTGATTTCGGAAATATGATTACTCCACGACAAGTGCTGGTCAAAGACCACACCGAGGTTTCTGACATAGGATTGGAGCTGAATGGTTTGATTATTAAGACGGAGTAAGGGGTAGTAAGGGAGGGAATTAAGAAGATGCCTGGAGCCAATTAGGATTGCCTTAGTTTTTTGTACGTTCAGTCTTAACTCATTTTTTTCTGCCCAGGCGTTGATGCTGTTTATATCTTCTTGAACTTTTCGGATTGCCTCTAGCATTTTGGAGGGATGGAAGGATAGTTAGATTTGGAGGTCGTCTGCGCATAAGTGGTATTGTGAATGGTTGATGGACTCGGGGAGAGTGTTAGTAAAAGAGATGAGAAAGGGGGTTTATCGGGAATGTGAACTGTTTGTGAATGTTGGGATAGGAAGGAGAGGAACCACTTCAAGACGCTGTTTGACATGGAGAGGTTTTGGAGTTTAGAAAGGATCTCATGATTGACGGTATCGAACGCCTTTGTGAAATCAAAGAGAATTAGGATGGTGATTTTGTGTTCATCTATAGAGGATTGATGATCCTGAGTGATCTTCAACAGAGCAGATTGTGTGGAGTAATGAGAACGGAAACCGGATTGGAGAGGGTTGAGGAGAGAATTTCTTTCTAGGAAGTCATTGAGCTGGGAGTGGAAAATTCTTTCAAGCGGTTTGGATAGGTTAGAAAGAATGGAGATAGGTCTATAGTTGGAGGCTAAAGTGGGAACTGGTACTTTGTTCAACGGACGGACTATCACTTTTTTCCAGGCTTTTGGGAAAACGGAGTTTTGTAAGGAAAAGTTATAGATGTGTAAAAGAGCAGGAAAGATGACAGGAAGACATAATTTAATAATCTTTACAGGGATTTGATCGCGCCCATAGTCGTTGGTTTTGGATTTAAGGACAGAGGAAAGTAGGTCTTCAGGCGAGATATTTAGGAAATAGAAGTTATCAGGGTTGAAGGTTCGTGTGAAAAAGTATGAGGAGGGGTGAGGAATAGATGGTGAGTTGGCGAAATGGGAATTTAAATCATCTGGGTCAATAGGATAATGAGTACAGGATTTGGATTTGACGATTGATAATTTTTTAAGGATTTTCCATTTGGACTTGGGATCGTGGGCTTGTGATATGGAGTGATGGAAAAACTGTGCCTTAGAACGCCGTAAGGAAGATTGAGTTAGATTGCGTAGAGACTTGAAAAAGGAGTAATCTTCAGCGGAACGGGTGCGTCGGAAACGTCTTCTGGCGGCATCTCTTTTCCTCATCAGCTCTCTGATTTCGGAACTTATCCAGGGAGCGGCTGGACGTCTAAAAGTTAGGGTTTTGAGGGGGGCGTGTTGGTTTAGGAACGAGGAAAGATTGGATGAGAGGCATTCGACCATTTCATCAATGGAGGATGATGAATAAATGGGATCTAGGGATTGGGAAAGGGAGTCGAAAAAAGGATTTAGTTTTTCAGGGGTTAATGAATCGAGGTTCCGCCAGGAGATTTTGTTAGGGCATAGTTTTGGTGTTGGGATATTATATGAAATTTTGATGAGGTCATGACTTGAAAGAAATGGTACTGGATGCTGTGAGGAAGACAGTAGGTTATGGGAGGAATCTATTATGAAGAGGTCTAACCAGGTGCTGGTAAACTGAGTGTGGTGGGTTGGTTGGTAGGGAACTATGAAAAGGTCAAGAGAATGGATGAGGTCTGTTAGGTAGGATCTGTTAGGAGAATCAGATAGCATGTTTATATTGAAATCGCCAGCGATGATTACGTTATTGTATAATGGGACATAGGTAAAGAGGGAAGATTCAAGTTTTATCATTACATAAACCCGGAGTACTTCAAACATCCCTAGATACCCTGACCGATTATGCAAGAGATATTGCGGCCATCCAGGAAATCAGATGGACCGGAAATGGAAGCTTTAAGAAAGGACTGCACAATATTACAATAGCCATAGCTGCGATGATCGCCTCCACACTTTTGGTAAAGGTTTTGTCATAGGAAAGAGATTGGCCCCTTGTGATTGACTTTAAACCCATTAGCTCAAGGTTATGCAAGTAACCTAAAATTCTACCATTTCAGTTTAATATGTGCCCATGCCCCCAACGAGGTCTCTAATGAGGAAGATAAGATATTTTCTACGAAGAGTTAGAAAGATGTTATTATAAATGCCACAGCTATGACATGAAAATTGTGATGGGTGATTACAATGCTCAAATAGGAAAGCAGCCAGTATATAAGCCCACGATCAGTCACTTTAGCCTGCATGAAAAATCAGACGATAATGGAAAGCGCTTAATAAATTTTGCGGCATCCAAGAATCTATTGATTGGAAGCGCATATTTTTCTCACAGGAAAATACACCTTGGAACTTGGCACAAATATGGCACAAACGGATGAGGCGCGACATCCCTAATTGACCACATAATCGTAGGCAAAAGGCACAGATCTTCACTCCTTGAGGTAAGAACTTACAGAGGTGCTAATGCTGATTCAGATCATTTCATGGTTGTGGCAAAAATCAGAGCCAAAATTTTGCTTGTCAGAAACCGGCATACAATCATGGCAGAACGTTATTATACCTCCAAGCTAAATGATGCTGAGCTTGCTGCCAGATTCTCCTCACAACTTGGGAAAAAGTTAAGATACATTAATGCTGCGGAGGATATAGAAAATAAAGGGATCAGTGTCTTTGACTTTGACCACAACTGCATTGGAAGTGCTGTGCTTGAAAGCAAAACCGACGCACAACCTTGACAAGGAGTGTAAGGTCATGAACGACCTTCATCATCCTACGAAAGAATGATGCAGGGCCGACAAACAAGAAGATGTACGGAGGAATACCGAACTCTGCAGCGTCAAGAGGAAAAATTTTCGAAGAAGAAAACAAAAACAATGGGAAAATAAAATGATGAGAGATATATAAAAAGCGTACCAAGAAAAAAACTGCAGAAAGTTCTTCCAACAAGTCAAAGAAGGCCGAAGATCATTCATTCCCAGAGCTACTGCCTGCAATGAGCAGGAGAATGGATCCCTGATCGTCAACAAACAAAGGATATTGAATCAATGGGCAGATCACTTTGAAAGTCTGCTTAATAGAGGTAATGCTGAAGAAGACCTCAGATGGCCTGCCATGGATGAAGCACTGGAAGCAGATCATCTAGACCCTCCAGATGAAGAAGAAATTCAAAAAGCACTGGCTAAGTTAAAGAACAATAAAGCCCCCGGTATCGACAACATCCAAACAGAGCTCCTAAAGCATGGCGGATACGATATCGGATTTTACACGATATCTGGACTGAAGAGAGGCTACCTGAGGAATGAAAGAAAACAGTAATCTGTCCAATACACAAGAAAGGGGATACTTTATCTTGTAGTAATTATAGGGGAATATCCTTACTTCCCTCTGCTTACAAGATATTCTCTATTACCTTGTTCAACTAGTTGCTACCATATGCTGATAGAGAGATTGGAAAATATCAGTGTGGATTTCGAATAGTTAGGTCAACCAATGACCAGATATACACCCTCCGAATGTTGTTGGAAAAGACAAGAGAGTACAAGATCACGACGCACCCTATATTTGTCGATTTCCTGCAAGCCTACGACTATGTCAAAAGATCAGAGGTGTATCAAGCAATGATTGATATTAATCTTCCTCCAAAGTTGGCACGCTTGACTAGAATGACAATGGAAGGCAACATATCCTTTGTCCGAGTAAATGGAGGACTCTCAAGAGGCTTCTCCACTAGGACAGGAGTTCGGCAAGGAGACGGACTGACATGTCTGGTCTTCAATCTCGCTCTGGAAAAGGCAGTTTGAGACACTGGGATCCAGACTAGTGGTACACTTATTAACTTCTGTGTGCAACTCCTTGGATTTGCAGATAACATTGATATTACTGGCAGATCACTATCAGCAGTCAAGGAAGCTCTGCTGAGATTTGAAAGGAAAATCCTCAGGAGAATATATGGCCCAGTCCTCGTGAATGGAGAATGGAGGCGGCCGATTGAATAACGAACTGAAACTACTTTATAAGGAGCTTGATGTAGTTCAATTTATAAAGTTGGCGAGACTGAGATGGGCCAGACATTTGATTAGGATGGAGCTTGACGAAATACCAACCAAAGTCTTGAGAGAGCAGATCTTTGGTGTGAGAAGATCAGGCTGGCCACGACTTCAGTGGGAGGACTGCATAGCTTCAGACGCCCAGACCATATTGGATGTTCGCAACTGGAAGGCAGCAGCACTCAACAGAGATAACTGGCAGTCAATAATGGAGCAGGCCAGTACTCGACTTCAAGGGTCGTAGCGCCAAATAGTAATATAAAAAAGAGCAGATAATCCCATGTCAAATGAGATTCTTCTTAACTTTATCATAAATTTATATTTGTGTGCTACTCTTTGAAAACTGCAGTTACTATGAATATAAAAAAAAAAAAAATTGCCAAATAATCAAAAAAATAGTACTGATTTTTATTGATCCAACAATAGTATACAACTGATATGATTTTATATGATATGTGATTGAATATGATTTTTTTTACATAATATATACCTGCCCGAACAGAGAAAATAAAAAAATTCAGAAAACCTATATACACTTCAACAAATAAAATTCATCTTATATTATAATAAATTAAATTTTTATATCTAAGATGAAAGATAAAATTAAAAAAATAGAAAAACAAATATAATTCATAAATTAAAATTCAAAAATTGAAACATCTATGTGTAGGAGAAACATTTAAAAAAAACCACACAAATAAATCATGCAATATAATACCAACTGTAAGAATAGTAAAAATGTCAACAGCATAGCTGTAGAACACCATATCAGCAAAATTAATCAAAATTTTTATTTTAAAAACCTGGAATTTCAAAATTTGGAAAATTTCAATGCTATTTCCGATTTTTTCAACATACATGTATTCCACACTCTCTTGTAGTCATTGTCTGATAGTGCATTTAGGCCATCCTTAAAAATAATGCTCCTTAAAAACAGAAATAGATTTTTGTTGCCTATGATTATAATTTAGGGATGGTTATCAATAATTTAAAAAAGTTGATCAGAAAATAAACTATATATATGGATAGAAAAAGTTCCATTCAAATAAAGAAATCTGAATGAATGAAGAGTGAGATTTTATTGTTCATTTTCACAATTATTTCATCAGATTAACTAAATTAAATTATTGTGAATCGCTAATATTTAAAAAAATCATAAATAAATTTAAAAATTCTTGTATATATTTTTGTTTTATTTGATTGAAAGTATCAGCTACAAATAATAGTGCCACCTGTTTAAAATAGTACACAATGAAACAATCCTTTATCCAAAATTTTGTCATAGATCGTAGGAATAAAATCTTGTATTTGGAGTTCTCATTTCAATGGATATTTATATAAGCCACAAGTAGGCCTATTAGCAAGTTCACAGACTCCCATTCTATTACTTTTTTTTTTCTTTTTTTTTTTTTTGAAATATTCTATCATTATCATCCCTATTCTGATTATAGTTCTGTTTTCAAGAAGGACTCCTGAGTATACCCAAGTGTGGCAAAATCATTTTAGTTTAAAAAAAAAAAAAACCAATATAATAAAAGTCCAAGTTTAATATGGGACAAGTAAAACTAGAACTTTAGTTATATTAGTTTTTTTTTAATTTATTAATGTAATATAAAATTTTTCACAAAAGTTTGCCATTGATTTATAGTAATTGTTCAACTAGATATAAGTGTTAGTGACACTAAATTAGGATTAATTGTATATTAACTAAAATTGGAAAATGAAGGTTATGAAAACTAGTTGTATTGTAAATTTGGTTCTGATTTCAAAAAAAGAGTAGAATAATAAACAAAAGTGAAATTAAATAAAGCAGTGTTCACAGGCATGGTAGTGGTTGTCAGTACAAGTAAGCAGTACATTTGAGAATCAGCAGTAAAAAGCAGTACAGAGAACCATTGTTGATAGCCTCGGATATGGACGATCTTCTGGTAAACGACCCGGCAACTTAAAGGATATTCATTTGGTACATGGAATATACAATCTCTCAATGGCTAGGAGGTTGAGATAGTGGAGGAAATCATGGCGTATAAGGTTGATATTATGAGAATTGGAGAAATCAGGAGGAAAGGCAGTGGGGAAGTTGTGCTCGATAAGGGATACATACTCAGGGGTGCCCCAAGGTATTTGGGCCAAAGAAGAAGTTGCATTAATTTTGAAGGAGTAGCTTGTAAAAGAGGTCTATGAATGGGAACCGATAAGCTCTAGATTGATATCTGTTAATATTCGTCTTACAGTTGGGAATCTTACAGTTACTCAGGTTTATGCGCCAACGGAGGATTCGAGTGTGATTGAGGTTGAACAGTTTTACAGTGAACTGGCCAGAGCAGTAGACAAAAAATTATAATGGGGGACCTCAATGCAAGAATAGGTAGAAACCACCAAAAGGCCTTTGGATGTCTGGGTCCGATTGGAAGTGAAAAAACCCTAAATAATAACAGCAAAAGATTGATAAAGTTCTGCATAGACAATGGTCTCATAATCGTTAACTCGCTCTAACCACATAAACCAGTCCACAAAATCACATTTTCAGAAATTTAAAGGAATGATAATTGTGTAATCAATTACTTTCTGTACACCAGGAAGTTAAAGAGATATTTGACAGATTTGAAATTAGTCATTAGTGGTGATGAAATCAGCAGTGATCACATGCTTCTAGTTGCTGACGCTTGAATCTTTTTCGAGAGGAAAGCTCCCTCGAAAGCATATGAACGTATTGAGGTTACAGTTCAATGATCCTGAAATAAGAACACACTGTGAAGATGACATGAAGACCAGACTCGAAGAATTAGATTTTGAAAAGGAAATGGATGATCTCTGGCATGATCTCAAAACAGCTCTGTTTGAATCGGCATCCGGATTGAAGAAGGTCTCAACTTCAAGAAAATGCTCTGACTGGTGGTCAGAAGAACTTTAAGCGATTATAAAAGAGAAAAAGAGGACCTAGAAAAATGTCTGCATGGATAGAGAAAGTGAAGTATGAACTATACCATGTGGCCAGAAAAAGCTAAAAACTAGTCTTAGGTAGAATTCAGCCGGATATTAAACCGTGATCGAAAAGAAAATGTGAAAATATTCTGGAGAAAGATCGATCTCTCAGAGGCCAGAAGCCGAAAAGTGTGAGGAACATACGGAACATAAGAGGAGAAATAGTCTCAGACGACAAAAAGATTCTGGAAGTTTGGCTTGAGTAATTCATGAAACAGTTTAAAGAACAGGAATGTAACATGTTTAAAGATGAAGGAAATGAAAGGCAGGAGGAACAGGGAGATGACCCAATCAAAGAAGAACAACTAGAGGATGCCATTTCTAAACTAAAAATCGGTAAAGCATCAGGGTAAGGTCCAGTTGCTACATAAATTATGGAGGGAATGAACTCGTAATAATTTAGGCAAGGAAGGCAGACACAGGATCATATCTTCACACTCAGAAACGTTATAGAGAAGGCATGGGAACGTGATAGGCATATATATCTTGCGTTTTTGGACTTGAAAGCAGCTTTAGATTCAGTTCCTCTCGAAGAAATGTGGAAAGCTCTGAGAGCAAAGAATACAAATCCCACAGGGGGATAAGGATATTAAGGAACAATCCCACTGGTGGAAATCAGCATCAGTTAAGATGTTTAATAATTATGATAATCCAGTGATACAGAGAATAAAAAATTATTTAAGAGATGTATCAGAACCATTAGTTAACTTAATTATATTTATGTCTAAATTTACAGTTTTATTTCTTATTTCTATTATGCCACTTCAAAAAATAACCACAAAGTCACATTGATGCTTAAACTATCTTATAAGCCCACAATAAGAAAGTATGATTTTATGAGTAAACCTAAAATTTATACTTTATAAAAGTACAACTATACAGGGTGTCCCGAATTTAAATGGCAAAACTTCAGGAACTTATAGGGGATCGAAAATCTAAGACAAAAAGTCCTTTAGAGATTTGCTCGTTTTGGAGAAAATCGCAAAAAAAGAATATATATATTAACGACTTTATTACAACGCGAGGTCATATGTCGTTTCCTAACAATCCATCCCGCCATTTTTCCTGTCCTGACAGTCGTCTTCTTGTAATCCTCTTGCTGCCATAGCTTCTTGCAGTCCGTCCATCCATTTCTTTTCAGGACGACCTCTCTTTCTTCTTTCACTTGGAATATGCTTCAGTAACCTCTTAGGCCACCGGTCGTCCAACATCCTCATGACGTGTCCGAACCAGCTCAGCTTTCTTGTTGCGATAGTATGAAGGATATTAATTGGTTCTTGGACTATTTCCCTTATGATATTATTCGGGACATGTTGGATTCGAGATATCCCACAGCTACGTCTCCAAAAATCCATTTCCATTGCAACAAGTTTTTTTGCTGAGGCTGTTGAAACAGTCCAGGTTTCAGAGGCATAAAGTACGGTACTGATTATAAAAGCATAGAATATTCTTTTTTTGGTTTGAAGTTGGACATTCTTATTCCATAGAACAGAATTTAATATTTGGATAATCTTTCTACCTCTAATTACTTTTTCATCAATATCCATATGGCTGTTCCCCTTCGATAGCCACCTGCCCAGATATTTAAACTGTTCAGTTGGGGTCAAATCCCAAACTCCAACATTTATTGAGGAGTTTCCACTACTATTAAATGCCATATATTCCGTTTTAGTTTTGCTGACTTCCAGCCCCCTTGCCGTATAGGCTTCTAGCAACTTCCTCATCATAAATGACGCATCTTCTTCATCGTTTGCAATAATGACCTGGTCATCAGCAAATTGTAAATTGTACAAAACATTTTCATCTATGGCAACCCCCATACCACTACACTTCCTTTTCCATAGGCTAAGGATGCATTCCACATAAATATTAAATAGGAAAGGTGAGAGCGAACAGCCCTGCTTTAGGCCTTTAGTAATTGGGAATTCTTTTGATAGTCCATACTTAAGCTTGACCCTTGCTGTCGCATGTGAATACAGTCCCTTTATAGCTCGAATCAAGTATTGGCTTACTCCTATGTTTTCCAAAGCATTCCGTAGTTTGCTAAGAGGCACCGTGTCATATGCTTTTTGAAGATCAACAAATATTAAATTTATTTCTTTATTATGAGCCTTAAATTTTTCTATCAGTTGAGTGAGGGTAAATATATGATCTGTACAAGACCTACCACGTCTAAATCCGGCTTGTTCCTCAGGAATCATATGTTTACACTCGTCCATTAACCTCTTGTTGAGTATTCTGCCAAACAGTCGGCTTAAGCTGCTAGTTACAGTGATCCCTCTGTAATTTGTACACTGTCATTTGCTCCCTTTTTTATGGATTGGAGTGATATGGCCCTCTTTCCATTCGCTAGGAACTGTCCCTTGTTTTATGCAGAGTGACATGAACTCGGCCAATTTCCTTTTTAGCTCCAAAGGTCCATATTTAATCAACTCTATGGGAATGTTTCCTGGTCCAGGTGCTTTTCCGTTTTTCATGTCCCTTAGTGCACAGTCCAATTCATCTACAGAGACTTCGACTACGAGAGTGTCAGCTTCATTTATACAATCCTGGGTTTCTTCTAATTTGAATTCATTCCGATCCTCTTGCAAGAGCTTAGTGAAATACTCTACCCATCGTTTTTCTTCTATGAGATTAATTTTAACATTTTCTCGCTTTGGGTTCTTAACGGATTTGAGGATTTTCCAAGCTTCTGTCGACTTTTGTCCGTGCATACAGCGATCAATGTATTCGCAGTTATTATTCCAGAAATCATCGATAGCTTTCTTTCTCTTCCTTTTAACCTCTCTATTGCTTCTTTTATATTCCTGCAACACAATGAGATCACGATTGGAGAGCCATTCCTTATATAACTCCTTTTTTTCTTTGACCGCTGTTGCGACTTCTTCATTCCACCATTCCTTATCAAGGTGCACACGCTTTTCTTGTATTCCCAAGGCCTCCATAGCTGCTTGATGAATTGTATTCTTAATCTCTTTATATACGTTCTCTATCTCGAAAGCATCTGGCTGGAGCCTCCCAAGTATATTTTTTAATCTGTTTTGATACAACAACCTGACTGAGTCTTGCTTTAAGCTGTCAAGCAAATATCTCTTGCAGTTCTCCCTCTCATCAATTCCAGTCTCCTCGCATCTTTTAGCGGCATCAGACTTCCAAGGCTTAGATGTCAGATGACAGGTAAGTAAGTAATGGTCACTTCCACATTCTGCGCCTCTCATGACTCTGACATCCTGGGGCATTACAAAATTATTTTGCCTTAATATTATATAGTCAATTATAGATTGTAATTGTCTTGTTGGTTGGCACCAAGTGTATTTATGGATATCTTTGTGTTTATAGAATCCATTTAAGATTCTCATATCCATTTTCTCACACATATCTATCAGTCGACATCCATTGTCGTTTCTTATTTTCTCACCATATTTTCCAACTGTTCTATAGTTTTCACTGCTTCCTACTCTAGCATTTAAATCTCCGATCCAAAGGAGTATCTTCCTATCGGCTACATGCTCAGACTGTCCCCTCAGGTTATCGTAGATTTATCTTCATTTATCTTTTTCCGCAGCAGAAGCATCATCATTAGGTCCATATGCACCTATGATAACAACTGGTCGGCCATATATTTTCACTTCCATTTTGATTTGCCTTTTTCACTTTTGTCTACTCCGCTAAAAAAGTGGATATAGTCATTATATGGTTCTATTCCTTTTCCTTTTAATTTCGTCTCCGTTAATATAGCAATATCTATATTTAATTTCTTTATCTCATCTATAACTTCTTTCCTCTTTTTTCTTAATCCTTGCACGTTCCATGTTCCGATACGTATTTTCCATTTCCGTAGCCATTGTCGTTTCCTTTTTGACAGTCTTACATCCGAGGCTGTTTTATTAGGTTTGAATGCATTTTTATTATTTTTCCAACGATGGGCTGCAAACCCAACGCCAACCCCCATACTGGAGGATCAGGGAACTTGATTTTGGGGTCTCCTACCCCTAGGTGGGTTGCCTTCACTGAAGCCCGAGAGCTACGGCTTGGAGCCCCACCTACCCCTGAATGCCATTTCCTGCAAAAAAGAAACAAAACAAAAATGTTATAGGTAGCGATTATCACCTTTCAAAGTTCGTCAGGCTAGGCAGTGAGATATGTAAACACTTAATGTTATCCTTTACATTCTTTTATTTGTTTACATTTTGGCTTCCTTCTAGGATTATAATTCCTAAATCAGTCTTCAGTCAGGTACTCAGATATTTTTTTGTGAATAGCATCAGCCACAATGTCGCGTACATATTCTAATGTTGAATACGCTGATATGATTTTTGTGTATGGTTTCTGTAACGGTAATGCTTTAGAAGCGGTGCGGGAGTATGTGCGCCGATTTCCAAATAGAAGAGTGCCTAATCGACGAGTCTTTTCGTTAACTTTTAATAGACTACGAGAGACTGGGTCATTCTTAATACGTAATGAAGGCGACCAATTCCAGGCAGCAATAAGAGCAGATTATCGGAGAAGAAATTGTGTCCAACGCCACTTCGATAACAATCTTGAGACTAGCATCCGAAGAGCGTCTGCTGCATTAGGAATATCGCGGCAAGCAATTTGGCGAACTTTGAAAGGTGATAATCGCTACCCATACCATCTTCAAAAAGGTTTTGAATTTATTACCTCAAGATTATGTCAAGAGATTGAATTTTAGTAACTGGTTTCTTAAAAAAAATCGCGATGATAATTTATTTCCATTAAAAATTATATAGACCGATGAAGCTACCTTTACAAGAGGAGAAATTTTTAATCAAAGAAATTATCATGAATTGGCTCTTGAAAATCCCAGAGCTATTAGAGAGAATAGGTTTCAGCATGAATTTGCTATTAACGTTTGGCTTGGAATTTGGAACGGATGGGACCATATTTTTTACCTGAAAGATTGAATGGAATCACATTTACACATTTTTTGGAGAACAACTTTTCTAATTATTTAGATGACATTCCCTTACAACAGCGGATTGAAATGTGGTTCTAACTCGATGGATGTCCAGCTCATTATAGCAGAGCTGCTCGAGCTTGGCTGGATATAAATTATCCACAACAATGGATTGGACGTGGAGGAGTAGTACCTTGGCCACCCAGATCACCTTATATGACACCCATGGATTTCTTCGTATGGGGAACCTTGAAGCAGGAAGTTTATTCGGTGTCAATCAACTCAAGAGAGCAATTAAGAGACCGAACCATAGATGCAGTGCACCAAATATCATCAGAACAATGTTTAGCTGCAATTTATCAAGTGAGTGCTAGATGTAATGCTTGCAGTGGTGCAAGAGGACCACATTTTGAGCAATATTTACATTAAAAAGAACATAACGTAAATATGAATGTAAATAAATAAGTATAAAAATGAAAACTTGTTTTGTTTCTTTTTTGCGATTTTCTCTAAAACTAAGCAAAAACGAGCAAATCTCTAAAGGACATTTTGTCCTAGTTCTTTGGTCCCCTATAAGTTCCTGAAGTTTTACCATTTAAATTTGCGACACCCTGTATAAAATATGTATTTCATTAAAATAGGAAATATTTTGAGTAGTTTGAATTCCTATGATTTAAGAAGTTTTCGGGGCAAGGCACTTTCTGACCACAATAATTTACAAAGAGGGCTATTCGAGAATTTTTTGTTCTTCATTTCATCATGATTTCTGGGTATATTTATGAATAACATGCATTCCATTATTTAATAGGCCATTTCCCTTTCAGTGTTACACAACAATATTATAATATACTCATAATTACACAAATTTTCTATTGGTGTGTACTATTCTAATAAGTGCCCGTGGCTATGGTTAGCAATAATTTAAAATAGTAAATTTGATAATAAAGTATTTATATTGGCAAAGTTCCATCTAAATAAATAAATCCAAACAAATAGTGAGATTTTTTGGTTCATTTCCACAAATATTTCTCCAGATAAATTAAACTAAATTAATGTGAATCCCTAATATTTAAAAAAAAAATCATAAATAAATTTTAAAATTCTTATTTTTTTATTATTTTCTTTTATTGAAAATATCAGTCATAATACCCCCTGTTTAAAATAACTTACCTTAAATATAGACTAACAATAAATAGAAAACAAAATTAAAAAAAGAAGAAGTAAAGAACTAATAAATAGATTAAAATATATAATATGATAAAATACCATTGTCTTCATTACCTCTGAATCAAGCTCAATGATCAAAAACTAAATTATCTCTCAATGATTCCCTGTTATACTAACCAGTCACATCACTGATATTGAAAGAAATTTAGTTAAGTCTGGAAAGTTAAGTCTGGGAAAGGTGCCCAAGCCAAGACCACATATCCATTGGACATGAATCTAACTTTTGAAATAAACAATAATTACAATAAATTTGTAAAAGTTGATGAATAATAATGCAAAATAATAATAGATGTAGTAAAAACATGCTTTTTGAACTACTGTTATATGTTTTTGATAAATTCAAATAAAACCAAAATGAATTTTTTTTTTCACTTTTATTTTTAAATCCGCACCTGTTAATCGCAATAATCAACAATCACATCAACACACGACATACCCCCAAACTGCTCACACTCTTACTGCCAAAATGAATTTACTTTTAAAAAATAGATGAATAAAAAAATATTTATTTTTAATCTCTCTCTCTCTCTCTCTCTCTCTCTCACTCTCTCTCTCTCACTCTCTCTCTCTCTCTCTCTCTCTATATATATATATATATATATATAACATGCATTATTACACCTTATACACAATAATATAATTAACAACACAATTCTTCCATTTGTGACTATTTATTAATGAAGTATTATTATTAGTAAAAGCCTGTAGGGGCCAGAAATGTGACTCCAATCACTACTTAATTAGAGAAGTTTTTAGACATACATTATTAAGGCTCCAAAATGATGCAGGGTTAGAAGAGTTGGGGCTACCTGAAAGAAAGCTTACAGGTGGCCCTAATCATGAGGTTTATAGAAAAGAAATATAGCAGTGATGTGGAGGAGAAATAGAACACCTCTAGTGAGGTTATCCAAGAAATTGAGCAATAGATGCTCTGACTATGAAGATCAGATATAGTAATGAATCGTATTAATAAAAGTGAAGGTAAATTGTGAAAAAGATAAACTTGAATTGGTTTTAGAAGAACCTCAAGTGAGGAAACTCGAGCTAATATTAACATATTTTAATTACATGCAAAGTTATATGAAGCTAATATTTTGAATTATTTCTGGAGAGTTAACAGATCAGTTACCTCCATATACAATATTGAGGATAAGTCTTTGAGCAAGATTGAACGAATGCCTTTAAAATCAAAGGAAAATACATACTTTATTCACCTAAGCAGAATGTACTCGTATAAATACATTTGTATTCGTTGAATACAAAGAAAAGAAAATGTCAACAACATATGATTTAACAATGAGTTAAGAGTATTTACACAATAAAAGCCTTTTTATTTATTTTTTTAAATTTCATTCTTTGTTTTGTTACTTTTCTTTATTGTAGTACATTCTGACAAAATCTTCTCCCATTGTTCTTTTAACACCTTCTAGAGCTCATCTAAAGAGTTTGCCCTTCCATTTTTTCATCTGTTAAGCACTTCCCACAAAGGCTAGATTATGTTTAAATCAGGGCTTTGGTTATTCCATAACTCACAATACTCCACTCACTCCTTTTTGGCCTATTAACTTTTATTTATTATGTCTTTGTGTTTGGGATAATTTTCTTGCTGAAAAATTAGTTCTGGCCAATCAGTCTTAGCCCAGATAGTATTGCATGATGTGTGAGGTTGTTTTGTACCCATTTTTCCATCTATTCACAAGAGGGCTTTAATTCCAGCTCTAGAAATACACTCTTCAACCATTAAGGAGCCACCTCCATGTTTAACTGTTGGTTGTAAACAGTTTTCCAAAAAATTGTATCAAGTCCTTCTCTCAACCTACAACCTCTTCTGGAACCAACAATTTGAATTTTGACTCATCTGTCCATAAATATTTTTCTGTTCAATTGTTGTGTTCTTTGGGAAATTTGAGTCGCTTCTCTTCTTTCTCAAGAAGTTGAAGAAATGATGTTCTTCAGACAGCCCGATCTTTAAGACCAAGTGATAGGGGTTCTGATTAAAGAGGATGAAAATTTTGTACCTGTAGCATCGTTTCTTTCCTGTGCTCGATTTTTTATGATTGCGCAAAAAAAGTAATTTTCAACAATGTCAGCAGCAGGACTCAGGTTTTATACCAGAAGTATAATATAAGTTTTATTTGAAAAATTAATCGCGCCATACATAGTCAGAGTAACATGACCCCCCTCGCAAACCGGTTATAAGAATTTGACGCGTCTATCCCCCCCCCCCCCCCAGACGAAATCGTGTGAACGCCCTTGATCCAGGAATATTCAGTTCTTAATGCAAAAACTCTGAAAGGTGATTCTAGCCATATTTTTTTTTTTAAATATGTCCGATTTCGAACGAATAAGGATTAAAGTCCAATTTTTGTGTTTTCGCAGGTGATCGCACTGTTTATTGAATAATGAAGGATTGCTCCAAAACTGTTCAAGATAATTGCTGTTCTTCAAGATAATTAAATTAAAAGTACACCATCATAAAGCAGACAGAATTCCCAATGAGAAAACAGACATTTTCATTATTGAGGTGACTGATACAAGGGGATTTCTTGAGGTCCAACAATGCTATATCGTGTTTCTTGATAAATTAGAGGTTTTTGGTGAATCATTTCATCAGCTTCCGGATGGAGTACAGATTCTCTACTTTCAGTGTAACCTTTACAATAAGTAAACATTAAATCCCAGCAAATGGAGTGGATGTTTATTGGGGGATAGATTGGACGATTTCGCTATAAAATGTTTAATGGAGTTTTGTAACTAGATTTTTTTTCCACTACACTGGACTCAGTTGTTTGCTTCCAAACTCTGGAAATTATTTATAAAGTTCAAAATAAATAAAAAATAAATTATTCTGTTCTGTTAACTTTAGTCTCCTTGTTCGAAAGTTCCCTCAAATTGAGACTGCATAAAAATATAGAAATCCCTCCGAAATTCATAACCCTGTATA
The DNA here is from genome assembly GCA_911387785.2 of Aelia acuminata. NCBI lineage: Eukaryota > Metazoa > Arthropoda > Insecta > Hemiptera > Pentatomidae > Aelia > Aelia acuminata. The sequence continues at coordinate 55,097,921 of OU426980.1, read as the reverse complement.
CGAATTGTGAGAGATCAACATTTATATTTAAATAAATAATAAATTAAGGGCGTGCCAAGGATCAAAACTAGGAGGGGGGGGAGACCATGTTCGTTCAAGTTCTAACATTTTCGGACGGAAAAGGCGAATGAAACCAACATTTTAAGAAAAGTATAGCAGATAGTTGTAATACCTATTCTATGCATGGTGGAAAGGTCGAGATTTGTTCCGTGGGTCAGCCACGAAATAAAAGTCAACACTGTTCGGCTCAAGAATGCTAAAGCGGGTCGCTCTCTAACACACTCGGCTATCCCTGCCCCGCTTTATTTACAGCTTTATTTGCTTGAAAAAAAAATCAATTGTTATTCTATTTACATGTGGCAGAATCCCTCCACTTGCCACTATCTGGATACGCCCATGTAACCAGTTATGATCAAATATATTTATAATGAAAAAGTTTGATATAAATAGAAACTTTGAACAATGTCGTTAAAATTGCATTACTACAGAGGTAATGTATAGTAAAAGTAGTCTAATAAAGGCCTAACAACACATCTTGTTGTGAAGGAGTCTCAGCTAATACCGAATATATTTTTCACTTAATTAAATAAAAACTCAGTTCATTAGTGGTAAACATGATGATTAAATAACATGGACATCTTTTTTAAAAAAAATCTATTTATGTTCTGGTTGTTTGGACGTTTTTTTGTTGAAAGAATTATTATATTTTTCTCTGAAGTATGTTCAAAGTTGAAATTATTTTAAATTGAATTGGGTTAAGACTGTCTATTAAAAACTCGTTTCTCTTTTTTAATCTTCCTATTCAAGTAGTAACTTCAATAATTGTTAACTGGTTACTAAATTAATTGTTAACTGGCTACTTGGTTGATACTACTGGATTAACAGTTAGTATAGCCTCCTTTCTAAGTAAAATCCTGAGATCCTTCTGTCCACCGTCTTGGGTTCAGGCCATATTTACATAATTTTTGTCCATTCCCAGCATTTTTTCCATTTTCACAAAGGTTCACAAAAATATACTGAGATTAAGGGCGTGTGGTATTCTTCTATTGTGGTAGCGTGGGTTAGAATGAATGTCGGATTAGCTGTTAATGTAGAAAAAGAAATTGGCGAATTCTTATGCTCTTTATTTATCTCATAAGTCCTTTGCTGACTGGGATAGAAGACGTGACGGTTTCAGAATTTTTTATAGTGAAATTCCGCTAAGGGCTATATTAAACAGAGAGCAAGAGAAAGTAGGACTTGGAAAATCTGGTCCGATTCATGATTCATAAAGGGATAAAGCTTGTATAAATATGGATAAATGATTCATAAATATTTATTAGGATTCGTGATGAGTGATAAAGGGAGGAAGCAGTTCAGACCGCTTGTTAACCATTGTTGTAAATGAATATTAACAAGGTTTTCTATTTATTTCTTAAGTTCTGGTGTCATTTTTTAAGAAAACATTTATGAATGAGTTTCCAGCTAACCGGACCTTCAAAAAGATCCGTGGAGAGAGAGAAGTGAGGTTTAGGAATGGGAACTTATGTGACTTGATGATTAAATGATAATGATTAGAGGGAAATTCACTAAGACAGAACAATAGAGGAGACCATAGGTATATGGTATATAGTTTAGATCTACGGGGAATTTATGCTGTGGGTTTGGGGAAAGGAAGTATAAACGTTTGTCCATGTGAACCCCATTTTTATTCTTGTCGCTTAAGTCAGCAACAAAAATAAAATGATATCGAAAGAAATTAGAAGAGAGAACTGAAACGGTACTGGGATATGAATTGGTTAGAAGGCCATGACAATACTACTTTGACTGGGAAGGAGAAGGATCTGATAAAGATTGTTTTTGAGCCTAGAGCTCCCAGGTCATCAATACCTTGGTTACAATATCGGTGGATTGTTGGAGGTCCCAAAGGCAAAGGGAAGAAATGATGAGAGAGGGTCTGGTGTTTAAGAACAGCAGCACCGGCATGATCTCTAACATCTGGATGGTAATTATAAAACATATATAGTGTATAGTATTGTGGTGTTTTCTAGAGCTGTTTAGTGGCTGATAGAGTTACGGTAATTAGTGCTGATCAATGTTTTTGACTTGTCATAAAGCAGATAATTCGATGGTCTGATTTCGAATACCATTTCATTCCAAAGGAGTAGAGGTGTCCATCTCCCCCATGAACACCAGCGCAACCCCCGTCCCAAAAATCAAACTTCGCTCCTCTCCTTAAAAACGGTGCCACTGCTAGAAGATTTAATAACACTGTAGTTTATTTAAGAATAAGGCTGTGGTCTATGCCACATCTTCAATTGATCCAAAAATTTCCCCCAATTATTACACGGAAAAATGTGCATTCCATTTGCACCTCCATTCTTGGTACCCGTGAAAAGGATTTTGATACTGGTTTGTTGGAAATCATTTAGAGTTTATTGAAGGAAGGGAGGATTAGTAAGAATTTTTATAGAAGGAATAATATGGAACTTAAAATCAGAGATGGAGGATGCTAAAGAGCTCGTAAGATCCTTATTAGCATGAGGGGAAGGAGGGATATGATGAATAGAATTTTGAAGATCAGCTAAAATTTTTGGGAGTAGGTTATGGAGGATGGAAGCTGAGGATTTTTAAGACTGTGTTTGTATCGGCAGAGTTTTAAAAGTATCTTCCTCATTTATACTTTTAAGTTATAAATCAAATGTCATCGTAGAATTCACGATTTTGGAAGTTTATCTTACTTTTCATGATTTTTTCGTTTTGCTGAACATTCGGGCTCTGTAAAATTTATCTTTTCTGGTACCGCTTTCCATCTTTTTAATGAAAGGTCATCAGCGGAAGTCAAGAAAATTCTTGATTTTTATTTGCAAAATTGAATAAACTTATCTCTTTATACAGTAAAAATCCCTATATTTGAAAAACCGGTTGGCTACCCATTGTCATGCCAATTTCGTTGACTTCATTGTATTTTGGCCCAATAAAATAAGCATTTTCGATTACACAACCCAAAGGGCTACACTTACAGAAGATTATCACATACCTACCAATGTAATGCACAATGAAAACGTTCATCGTGTTTAAAATAAAAAATTAACTCATTCTCTAATGTCATATCAATTAGCAATAAACTGCATAACTAATAAGGCTATTCGTATTCGAATATCCTATATTTTTAAGGTAAAATGCCAGTGGTTGCCAACGCTCAAGATTGGTAGTGCAGCATTAAAATTGGGGTGTAATCTAAATATAATTCGATAATATTGATGAAATAAGACGCTATTAAGATAACTTACGGTTAACATACAGCAGGTAGTATTCAGCTTTAAAATATAAAAAATAATGATCACTCTTGAGCCGTAAATTTTATTACCCATTTTTAGTTTATTCAAGTGATTTGAGATTTGTAATTAGAATGGACTCGTAAACATCTGCCAGTTTTTAGTCGAAAAATATTTTTGGAATTTCTGCTTGGTAGATAGGTACCAAGATGGTATGTCAGTAATGTTTCGGAATGAAACAGGTAGATGGAATGGAGGGGGGGGTGCTGGGAGGCAGGTGGGGGGGGGGGTGCAGAAGGAGGCAGTGGCTAGTGAGCGACCTCATCCTGAGCAGACATGTTCAGCCTCCTCTTTTTGGTTTCTCTTTCCGCCGCATTCTCAGTTCCTCGTTACTACAACTCTTCCTATCACGTAAGATGAATTTACTTACAACATCCATTTCTATTCTGAAACCCATGCCTCAACCTGGGTTTGGGACATTTACGATATGAAAACTCTCTAAAGTCTTTCCGCTATCTTCCGCTGGTAATACTTTGCCTTATCGTTATCATAGGAGAATTCTATTTAAAAATTTGTGTTTCAAATATAAGCTGTTTTAATGTGATATCAGCAAGCATGTAGTTACCATCACAATTTATCTGCAGCTCTAAAAAAATAAAAACCCTTTTCTTCTACTAACAAGTAAATGATAGTAGATATATTAAAATTCCATTTATTAGCAGTGTTTCAGCAGACGATGTTCACGGTTAATATAAAGTAAAGCACAGCAGACTTGAAATTTTTAAAAGCCTTGATTGTGCTCTGCTGACGAATCCTGGCTGTTTAGTTGTATTACCTATTAGCAATATGTCACAACAGACAGTCATTGATTTCCTTTTTTTCATATTTAGTCTGTAGAAAATTTAACATTATTTGTATTTTTTATATCAAACCCTGCGTTTGTAATTTTATTTATTTTAGTCATACCTTTTCTTTTTATTGTTTTTTTACAATTACACTGCTCTGTTCTCTATATACTCCAGCACTATATCTATAAAATTATTTTACATACAAAAGTTCAATCTGAAATCAAAGCATGTGTAAGCATTGAATGCTTAACTTTGTTTTATTTATTATAGTTATTGATGTGATTCATGTTCTTTTAATATCTTAATGTAAGGATTTTTTGCTTGGATACAATATATAGGCACACATAGTTGTGATCATTGTAAGTTTCAGTTATTAAAAAGATTATTTGTTTTCACTTGTTTTTTTTTGTTTCAACCAACACTTCGATGTTCGATGTTTACCAACAACTCATTATGTATGTATTTGGGATACCTACACCACTGATGCAACAATTTTGGTCGATGCCAAATGAACACATCCTTGATGTTTTGCATGGGATGAGTGTAGATGAAATTGGGTATCCGGGATGAGTTTGAGTATGGTAACACTGAATCGAGAACTCGAGTACATTATACTCCTCGGCCCTTTCTGATAACTTATGATGAAAACCGACTATCTGATTAAAATCCATGCACTGTCAATATAAAAAGGGAAAGGTTTCGAAATGTAACCTTTGAGGTGATATCAATGGTGAAACAGCTACCTACGATGCCTGAATAATTCAGCTTGATGAGTCAATAATGCTCTCCTGTGACTAAGACGATTACGTTTTATCAAAATGCAAATATTTCGTTTTGGCAGCAAACAAGTTATGAATTAATTAGTTCATAAATAACTGGGTTGTTAAAATAACAACTACGATGTTAAAATGAATTTGCATTTTGCACTTATATATATATATATATATATATATATATATATATATATATATATAGAGAGAGAGAGAGAGAGAGAGAGAGAGAAAGAGAGAGAAAGAGGTTGCTCAATAAGTTAACTACTATGCTGCTAATCTCAAGACTTGGTGGGAAGCTGAGAGACCCTTCTAGCACACCAAGTGGTAATATTCGCACTTATAACAGCAGAGATTCTTAATCATATAATTAATTTGGGAGGAATCCATGGCGGTTGTGCCTGAACTCCGTCAGATCATCTCCTTGCTCAAACTTTAACCAATAAACAGTAATGACCCAATAACATCAAGGGCTGTACAGGTACAGGTTTTTTTTTAATAATTCATAAAATTGTGTACTTAACATTTTTAATCCGATTCTTTGAAGTCATTTTGACATTTTTTTATTTAAATCAAAATCAACTGTGAAACCTCTCCTAATAGAACCCCCCCACCCCACCCGAGGAACGACCTTCTTCTTTAACTTAATAAACAACAGTAATTCCTTAATTACTAAACACACTATAGATAAAAAATATCTTTATCTGTCTTTGGATCTATCTACCTGCACACAAACATAAAACACATACACACACATATAAAATAGTAGATTTTCATGATTGGCATGAATATCACTCTTTCCTGATTGTTTAGATTGCCAATAGATGGTTTATCATATGATCGTTTTATTAGTTTTCATTTTCCCTCAATGATTAATTTCAATAGTCAATTATGTAAACCTTGTTCTAATCCGATAACTTTTATAGATAGTAAAAGTTGAAATTAATGGGCGAGGGAATGGGAAATCACCTTCATAGGAATACTTCGAATTATATGTTGTCTAATGATAATAGAATACTCTTCTAAGAACAGAATACCCTTCGCCACCAAAAGACAACCACGTCTTTTCTGAAAACTTCTCTGTTCTCAAGAAAACACAGGTATCGCATTCAAAGCACTTTATGTCTTAAGAAATTGTTCTGGTAATATTCTAAGGCCTAATTTTAACAATGTTGTCTGTTCATCCTTGAGTTACTGACCACAGATTGAATCTCTCAAGGGATTCAACCTGATGAGAACGAAAGAGAATGGAGATCTCTTTCGTTCTCATCAGCTTTCAATCCGTTCTTTCTCAGGTATAGTCGAGGTATACTTTCGTTCATAAGATTTAATTTTTATCCTGATTCGGTCGTTGGATTTACCTTGGTATAGTGCTGGTTTAACCCAATCCAAATAATCCAATGTTTCTTTGCTCATCTTAGATAGGTAATAAATATAGTCCAAGTTTATATGAAAATACCTGTTTTTATTTCGCATAATAATTGCAAAAAGGAAGCATATTTTATGGAATAAACAATTCTGAATCTAGAAAAAAAGTGTTATACTGCATATTTCGCAAAAATTTTGATCATTTTTTATATGTGATTCGTTTCAATCGCTTTTACTAAGGAAATTTTGAATTTTCATTAAAGTTGTGAAAAACTTTTAATTGAATAGCTTGATGTTTATCTTATTTTATTTAAACATGATGTAAATAATATTTTTAGCTTTTACCAAATTTCTTTCAAATGATAAGATTTTTCATTCCAAAATTCTTTAGAACAGGTTGGTAATTTTAAAATGTCCAACAAGAAATGAAGGCTTTGAATTACTGAAAACTGTTTATTGTCCATTCAATAAGGACTTACACCGATACTGCTAATTACTAGTAATTACTAGGAAATGCCTAAGGTTGGGGAACAAAAGAATACCATTGTTTTCAGTTTGATTATTGAATAGATCTATTGATATTTATAGTCAGTTATATAATTATTTGAAACCCATATTAGTTATAGTTAAAATTTACGAATGCATTACTGATCTTGGTTTTGAATAGAAAGGTCTATTGTTTAATTAAGCGTATTTAGGGCATAAAATATGTTTTAGGGCAAAAGGCAAAAAGACGATCATGATATTAAACTGTGCAAAAAGCTACTTCTCGGGACAAAATGCCAAGCGAGAAGGGATACTCAGATAATGGGGAAAAACCAGATAGGTATAAGAAAAAATAGAGCAGGAATGAAAACGTCTTGAGGAAATGATGGGACAAGAAAGGCTAAAGAAATTATGTAGGCAAAAGGTACAATTCCTAATAATATATTTCCAGAATAAAAGGGAAGAATATATTAATATTCTTGACTATATATTAAATTTCTTATTAAAATAATAAGAATTTTTTTAAAAAGAGAAATAAAAGCAGAAAAACAACTTGAGGAAGCAATTATTTTAAATGAGAGGGTGATGCAGTCTAAAATAGATTTCTTGAGGCAGAAAAAAAAAAATATGAGAAAAGAAAAAATAAGAAATGAAACAAATGAAATGAATGAGCAAGTTTTTTATGACTAACTCTTCTAGATGAAAAAAAAGGTGAAGCTGATTACTTAGCTACTGATTACTGTCTTATTTGATTACTTACTTATCTGATTACTTGTTTCATGAATTACTTAAGAAGAGAGAAGATCAACTTTTAAGAGAGAAACTAAAAAGACAAAAGGAGCTAGCAAAAATGAGGAAAGCTCAGCAAATGTACTCAAATGATATAAAAAAGAAATTCAAGAACAGAATGACGAGCAGTGGTGATAAAGGAAGGAATGAGTATGAAGACTATACTTTAACACTATGTTAAAGTGAGCGAGAGAGATGTAAGAGAGATGCTTCCTCAATGGCGGACAGTGACCAACTCAGAGAATTTTCTATTTATTTTCGCTATTAAAAAAAAAAAAAAAAAAAAAAAAAAGAAACACGTTTATATGAAACTAGTAAATATAAACACTAGTAGATGTAAATATGTTGTAAACACCTTTATAGATTCTAAAATATGTGGACATTTTTTGTATTTATTTATGTCTATTGTTCATTTATAGTGAGATCTTTTTTTTTCATTGTTAAATATGTTTTGTTTTTTTCTTATTATTAGTTTGTCGTAGTATGTATGTAGTGTGTTGTTTTTTTTTTCTTACTATTAGTATGGTATTAGTAGTGACCAACTCTATTTGTATGGGGTTCTCCCCAAAAACAAATTACAATAAATAAAAAAAAAATAAAATAGTGTTAAAGTGAATTTCCAAAACTTTACCGGCTTCTAGACGACGTTGATTCATCAAGGAAGATGTTGGTATAATATTGATAAACGAATTAGTAATTATTTGATTCACATGTTAATTAGAGTTAATAGTTAAGACCTGTTTAAATAAAATTCATTATTGATCTTGGTTTTGAATAGAGCGGTCTGGTGTTTAATTAAGAAAATAAAATAAATTAATAAACTTATTTTTTATTTTAAGTAAATGATTCCGTCGTGAATATTAACTCCAGTGATATTTGTTTTTTACTTTTGACGGGAAAGTTGTCAGTGTTCTGTTTGCCACATAAGGATTTCCTGTTAAAAGAAATTCCAACTGTACCAACATCCCAAACCGGGTAATTTTCCCACAGCCTTTTAAATATAATTATTGATTTCCCCTGATATGTATTGTGCTATTTAATTTATTTAGTAAGAAGTATTCAATATCCAAAACAAAATCATTTTACATAATAAGTTCAATGAGGTTTAAAAAAAAATAAATAAATAAAAATGAAATAATTAAATAGTGTCACTTGCGTAATTATAGAGAATGTTAACGATCTCTTTATGCAGTTTTAAGGTGATAAATTTCAAAATTATCTTGGTGGTTCATTATAATTTTGTTGACAATTACGTTGGCTTGATAATGTTAATGTAAATGTTTACTTTTATATCTGAAGTAATTAGTTTATGCAATTATTAAAAATTTGAATAAGTAGGTTGATATTAAAACTTTGAACATGTTAAAAAATAAGAAGAAAATCCTAAATATGAAAATTTTACATTTTAACCCTAGGATTATCAAGGGGGGTGGGGGTTAATATTTCTCCACCCTGTTTGGCTCCTAAATTATAAAATAAAAAATCTGAAAAAAATAGTAGTTGTCAGAAAACCATCAAGATTTATGTAATTATTAATTTAATGTAATATGTAAACGTGAATTTTTCTGTATTATTTTATATGCAGAAGAAATAGTTGAGTGGAAAAAAAAAACCGCTTGTGGACTCCCAGATATAATTTAATTATTAAACTATAATTTTACTAAGGCATTGATAATAAATCTCAAACAACTGATGTTTTTTTTTTTAATTTACCTGAAATCACAATTTTTGAAAGCGTAAATTAGTTGAAAAATTTATATGTCATCATGAATTTTAGAAAACATGGAAATGACATTATAATTATCAAGATAAATGACTTTTATTTCCCGATATACAATTTTTGTTTGCATCCAAAGTTGAATTCCATGAAATAAATTATTTAGAGTTAATTAACAATAAAAAAAAAAACTATGGGTTCGTAGAGCACCCCCGTTGGTAAAACCTAGAAGTCAGAAACCCCTTGTTAATCCTAAGGTTAAAGTTGTCATTTATTATGAATTCCTTTTTTTTATTTAAGTAATCATACCTCAATTTTGTATCATTGTTGAGGGCCGGGAGAGTGGCTAACTTGCTCAACTAGTATTCAGAAGATCACGGGATCGAATTCCGCCCGGTCCCTACTTCCCCTTATCCCTTAGTTAGAGGATGCCTCAAGGTGAAATATACTTTGATAAAAAAGCTTATATTAATTGGATCATTGTTACTGGGATGATAAACAGGCAAGAGTTTCAGTAAAGAATTATTCTTTATTTAACCCCTTAATGGGCACATTCCGCTGTTGTAGTTGGAAGCAAATCGGTATTGTATATAATTCCCAGGGAACCTCAAATGACCAGTTTTGAAATGATTTTGAAAAAAAAAAAATGTTTGCCGGAAGTTATGGGCGATTGCCTCTCCAGAGGCTTACGCGTACACAGAGTATGCAAAATGCAAACCCGCCATGCAGCACCGCGCCCTGTTTAAAGGGCCGCGGCGGTTAAGCCCTCTTCCATCCTCACTTCCCAAAAGAAACCCTTGTCCTATTCACCAATTATAAAAGTAAAAATACACTTATGTGCAATTGGTTGTAAAACCAACAAAACCTTTTTTCAGTAAGTTCCATGCGAGTTTTATACTCGATAGGAAATTATCGAAATAAAGCATAAGTTCTTGTATGACGCGATTGCTTCTTGAACAACACGTTCTCTAAGTCCTTTTCCGGGTTGTGCGTGGTCCACCTTGCCTGTATAAGCGACTGCTTATATCGACGTGGGCAAAATTTGACGGACCAGCAGGAGGTAGATCAAATATATATTTATCTTAATTTCCTTGGTTTATGAACTTTTTTCTTCCAACGAAGTATAGATAAATCGAAATTGTCGCTATCAGATGTCCACGTGTCCATTGGGTTATCGGAATCCTGAATCAGCGTAGGCGGCGGTGGCGTTTCGATTTAGTAAGAATTCCGGCCAGTAATGGGGGTATTTAGTGCCGGATCAAGTATCTCGGCGGCAAATAAAGGGGAAAGAGCTACAAAATAATTCGTTTTTAGGAATAATATAGAGGTATTGATACAAAGTATAATCAGTTCCATTTTAGATCAATGAAAAACCATTGAAAAAAAAAATCAAACTTTTTTCGTCTCAAATTTTAAAACTTAGTCAATAACAAGTATGCGACAAAAAGATCTGAATAAAAATCAATTTAAATAACATTAGTAATGTATAAGTAAACGATTACATATCTTTATAATGTTATAGAGAGTTATTGAGGAACACGATACACAAAAATTCACAAGCGCTTCTAGAAAGGCGACCGCCATTACAGGTACCTGGGACGCTCACAAGCCTCTCAGGAGGCCCGAATTCGACTCTTTTCGGGATTTCTCTGCCCCCGGAGGCCGGAGACCCTCGACGTCTCATCCTGAAACTCCTGAAGTCTAACGGAACCCATAGGAACTATTGCCGCGGCCTTCCCGCCCGGTTTGAATATTTCTGAGTTCAGGCCTCCAGAGACGCCTGAGACCGTTAAAGGGTTAACTAGCTTAGGTTTCGACCAAAGCATGTGAATCTCCATCGGGTCTTGTGGTTAATTATAAGATATCGATGTGATAAAAAAAAAAAAAAAAAAAAAAAAAAAAAAAAAAAAAAAATTGGAATAGGCTGATGCCATATCCAATCCACCAGTTTAAAAACAATGTTGAATATATAGGTCTTAGAGTGGGGTAATTTTTTAGTTGTGCATTACCATTTTTACTTTTCATGCATTAATGCAATGAAAAATACCAAATTTTGGATATTGTTTTCTAAAAATATTATATTCTTCAAAACAATTCTTCTTTTGAAATTTATTCAAAACTTATATGTTACTCCAGCATGTAGTGGATAAAGGTGTACCAAATGTGGACCTACATCAAGGTCAGCCAATATTATAATATCCACACGTTTTTATTTTAATTTATGCATATATATTTTATTTAAATGTTACCGTGTTAAGTTTATTCAAAGAACTACAAAGCTAAAATAAAATATATATAAATCCTATAAGTATCCCTTATTTTTTACATATTATTTATTTTATTTTGTAAAGTTAGGGTTGGTGTCTTTATCCTCCGCAGTCCTTATGTCCTTTCAAATGAACAGATAACGTACATATGTCTGAAATTTATATTCTAACAATAATACATGATCTTCCTAAAATAATTTTTTTTTTTTTTTTTTGCTTCTACTTATTTGCCTTTAGATTTTACTAAAGATTGCTTTTTCAAAATTTTTAATTTTACATTAATTACAATAGGTATATAAAGTAAAGAAATTATTAATATAAAATATAGACTTAGATTTATTATATTTTATTTATAAAGCCTATCAAAACCCCTTATATGTTTTTAAGGTGCTTTAAGTATTATTCTTCATTCCTGTATACTTTTCAAATATTGGCCGATTTTCGCAGTATTTTTATTGTTCCTTTTGTTGGTCACCAATTTTCATCTTGTGAGCCCATTGTTTTTCCACTTTACCTATTTAGCAAATGGCGTGAATTAAGATTTAAAAAAAAACAACAACGTAGGAACGGTATCTATAATTGATAATATCGAAAAAGATGATATCGATAGTGGAAAGAAAATATCGACATCTCAATATTATTGACTAACGATGGCCATCCCTAGCTTGGGTTGGAACATAGCCAGCTTATTTAATAAAGAATGGCACTCAGAAAAAACCTCTTTCGAGAAAGCCCCGATGAAGAACTGTAATTAGGGTTGAAACGAATATGTCATTTACACATATATTGTTTTTCCTTAACGTTGTTTGTCTTTACATTGCTTTCTACGGTTAACCATCTTCCATCATTATAAATAAAGAATAGATTAATGACTGAAGCTCCTGACTATTTATCATCCCACAAGGATTGCTAAGAAAACAGTCGACCAATGTCTAAAGTTTTAATCACTCTTATCAATCAATGATTGAAGTAATCTACTTTTTAATGTACAAAACATTGAAATATGCCTATAATATAAGAGAATCCTTACCTACCCGTCCCTATCTAGCAGAAGTAGCCAACTGAAATTCATACTCCAAATATCTCTACATCTAAGCACCTCTATTTATTATTTCGATAAAACCCTTCCCTAATATCATCACTAAGTAATCTAAGTTACCAACAATATCCCTCCAGATTAGAACGATAATGACATAAATGGTCGACTTGTCCTTAAGCAAAGAAAAAAAAAAATTACTGTTATCTTTTTCTATGTTTGTATCCATTTTACACTTGATATTCTCTTATATTATAGACACATTTTAATGTTTTTTGTTGCATATAGATCCAGGTCTTAGTCCAGGTCACAATAAGAGTGGGAGTCGAAAGCTGCTATCTAATAAAGCTGTTCAAATTCATTTTTGCTGAAAAGGACGCATTGGGAGTTCCATTAGATTGCGGTAACATAACCTCCCGAAATCGACCACGCCAAAAAGTATCATAGCAATAGCTTCACCCAAATTAGCACTATTCTAGCTTGAAATATATCTGAAGAAAATGATGTTTTTTGTTTGTTTTTTTTACGCTAAGGCGTAACCATTAATAATAAGTTAAGTATACGTAGATAATAGTATGTTAGGAAAGCTGTTACATAGAATGGCTGAATCAAGGTAATTAATATAGACCAAATCGCTCATTTAAAGGCATGGGCCTCACCAGCACCAAATTATGGGGGGAGGTGCGGCTCAATATCCTCCAAGATAGGGTAGGTAGAAATTCGAGAGTTGAAACAAGAACGCCTAAAAACCACTGTTGGGACATTTAATTCATCCTCCAACGATGTATTTTAAAATTTTTGTATTTATGTCTCGGTTAGAATATAGGTAATTGCATGCAAAGGCTTCACGAAATTTCTTGATTGAATTTTATCCAAGTGCTCCTTCTGATCCTGACACCATTAATTTCATTGCTTCCCATGAACAGCTATAAGCTTCATCGAGTTGATGGAAAGTAGTATCAAGCTGCTTAGTTTAAAAAAGAAATGGATACCAATTCCGGAGATCAAACTTTATTGCAGAGATAAAATACAGAGAGATTGCAGAGACAATACAGTCCAAGCTGAAATAAAAATGATATAATTTAGCAAATATACAATACGCCTGGCGATGCTTTTAAAAAAGCGATACGGCTCCAATTGGTGAAAAAAAAAGAATCAGATGGAGAAATTGGTTATGATAAATCAATATAGAATACTGTATAATTAACTAATTTTTCTGTTAATATTGTATTAAATTTGATTGGTTACTCATAGATCAATTCTAAAAATCGTGTTTTTGTTTATTTTTTTACATTGGGGGGGGGAGTCCCCTCCTGCCAAAATAATGGGGGGACGCGTTCCCCCTATCCCCCCCAAACGGTGACGCCCGTGTTTGAAGGTTTGCTGTTAGACTAGTTGCAAAGAATTGTTGCCGAGAGCGGTTGAATTTAACTGGACCGTTAGCCGAGAAGTGAGTAACAAGGTGGGCCGCTTCCTCCTCATTGTAGCTCCGGCGGCTGTCTTGTGGCGACCTTGTTACCAACATGATTCATCACAGGAAATGGCCACTAGCGAACCCGGCAACCATTCCTTTTTACCAACCTTCCTCGAATATTATATTAAATCTATCCGTACAAATAGCTCTTCCTGTCACGCGTCTAGCTCTAATTTGTTAAGACCATTTCCATTTCCACACCTGCGTCAATCACTCATTTTCTACTCTAATCCTCCACCTATTATCTAGATGGTTGTTTTATTTATTTTCGGAACAGAGATCTAGAATTTTATGAGTTGAATGGGCTTGCAAGGTGACAAACCTATGAATACGAATTCCTAATTATCAATGTTTTATTATTTTATCCTCTTATTTAATTGGAAATTACATCAGCTCATTACCAATAAACGTTTGAAACTGGAATAGTCACCAAGACTACACTTGCATCACTATCACGGATCTAATGGAGTAGGAATGCGCGTGAAAGGCGAACAGGGATGAACTTTTCGTGGGGAAAATCCCGATCTGCGAGTCATAGGAAAGTAATGTCGATACCAGCTTGATCATCTAAAGTCAACCGGTTTTGAATTGCCGGTATTAAAAGGTAAAGTAGGAAAGATGGGTACATTTTATTTTTTATCTTAAAGCTGAATATATATATATTTTAAAGAGTTTAATTTACTAAAGATCTTAAATTAATAGCCAAAATAATATATACTCATACTCATGATAAACTTACATACATGGGCGTCTGCAGTGGGGGGGGGGCATGGAAGGGCAACTGACCCCCCCCCCCCATAGAAAATATGAGAAACGAAAAAAATAATTAAATAAATTCCTGTTCATTTACTATATTTTATATATTACTTATATATTTAAAATGTATATGTATAATATATATAAACAAATTTTTGCATTTTCAAATATCAATAAGTTTCATTTGAAAAATTTATTGAGCCTTAAAGTCAGAAAACCTCGACCCCCTCCTCCGGTCACTAGAATTTTCCAGCTTGCACCCCCCCCCCCCCCAGAAGTAACCCTGCGGACGCCCTTGCACACATACAAACATTTTTTGTTAGTTTAATACTTAACTACATATAAAACAAAACTAATTCAATTAGAAGATTTTTTTGTACAGCGGAAAGAATCTCAGATTATCGAACTTTAAAAAACAGTTTTTTGATAAAAATTGGTTCATGTTGCTCTTATTTTAAAATGTAGGTAAATATGCTTATATTTCTTATTTAGTATTTTTTTAACGCGATTTATGTTTTTTTTTTTTTTTTTTTTTTGTTCTTTCTTTCTTTTTCTTTTTACTTTCACTTACCTATATATGAAATATATAGTAAGTGGAAGTATTGCGATCGTGAAAATTTTCGACTTCCGGTTTTCAACGGAAATACACGTTTTGGGGTCCCCTGAGTCCAATTAACCAAGTCCCGCGAAATGGTATGTGTGTGTGTGTGTGTGTGTGTGTGTGTGTGTGTGTGTGTGTGTGTGTGTGTGTGTGTGTGTGTGTGTGTGTATGTGAACAGACTAGCTCAAAAACTATAAACCGTGCGAACCTGAAATTGGGTATTTAGTGTATAGATATGCCCGCGATGTGACAGCAAAAATTTCATCAAATTTGCTCAAATGGAGGGGGTACTTTATTTAATAACTGTTTACGTTTTTTTCGATTTTCTCAAAAACGGCTCTAACGATTTTGATTAAACTGAGTATTTGATCTACATATATGCCCGAGATATGACTGTAAAAATTTCATCAAAATTGATCAACCGGAGGGGGGACTTTACTTAATAAATTTTGTATCATTTTCACGTGTTTTTTTTATTTACTCAATAACGGTTTTAACGATTTTGATCAAACTTGGTATTTGATGTATTTATATGCCCGAGATATGACTGTAAAAATTTCATCAAAATTGATCAACAGGAGGGGGGACTTTACTTAATAAATTTTGTCCGATTTTTACCTTTTTGATCGATTATCTCAAAAACGGCTTTAACGATTTTTATCAAATTCGTTATGTTTAATGAAAATTAGTTGTTATTTAATAACAGGTAAGCTTTATCATTATTAAAATGTTCTGAGGGGGCTTAAATGGGGAAGGGGCTTTTTTTGTTTTTCTATAAAGTACCTTTGTTTTAGTTTATATTGGGAAATTATCTGTCTCTCATCACGCTTAAAAATAAGAAACGGCTAAATATGATATATGAAGAAAATCAAGTAAACATATACAGGAGGAAAAAAGAAAAATATTCCGTCAACTCATATAACACCTTGAGCTCACGCATGCGCCGTACGCCTTTAATGACAAACCAATGCGTTATAATTAAACTGTTCTGTTCATTTGAGAAGTGGCAATTAACAAAACGCATTAATTTCTAATCTAAGTAAGTTGGTAAGTGAAAGTTGTGTGTTGCGCGCACGCACCAGATTTTTTTAGTAAGTTGTTGGAATTTGAAAGGTATTGTTTTTTTACAATACGTAGTTGAAATTTTTAACATTCTTCAATTTTCGAAGACTTTAAAATCGCCTGTGCACTTACAGATAAAATAAAGAGCATTAAGATATTTGTGATTTATTTTTTACTGTATGGATTTGATGCGAGTAATTTGTCAGTTTTTGGTGGAGCCTCGAAGCTCAAATCCATAAGTTTAGATAGTTGTTGTTATTGTCATGTAAATGAGCCTTCTGAAGGTCTAGTTAGTGATGAAATAGCTAACGTTCAGCAGTTTATTTCCCTTTCATCTTATGTGAGGATACGTTAAATTTAAAATGTAATTAAAGAATACAATGATTAGACTATTAAATAATAAATTAATTGAAACCAATACTTCTTTATTTAGTTGCTTATAATCCTTTCCTTTAAGTAGACGTTACATGAAAAAAAAAGTAAGAAAAAGTTTAATTCAGCTTGGGAAATCAAATTACGATAACACAGCAGTGGGACGCTGCAGGCATTTTTTTTAAAACTATTGTATTAAGAGTCTTGTCTTTATATAAAAGGGAGTAATATATATGTAGCTGGCTGCATTTAGAAGATATGGACTAACACAATATTTTTCTATTGAAATTATTTCGGTAATCATGAATATAATTACTGAATAAAATTAATTATAATATAATTAATGAATAGTGTTAAGCACACACTAAAAATAAAGTTTCCTGTTTTTTTCACATCTTATATAAAGCTGTTGATAATTATAAAGAAAAATCTCGATGAAAATCTAAAACTAGATTGATATTAATAATAACAGTGTCGAAAAATTCATCTTAACAGAGATTAAGCGATCAAGAGCTCATTAGATGATTGGATTTTAAATGGATCGTAACTAAAAAAAAAATTATCTTAGGTAACTAATGTCTTTATCCATTGACGCAAGGAAACTATTTTTCTGAGACCTTGGTGTTTTCCTCCTTTCAACAACTGTGCGACGATCCCACACTGATTGTTTTTTTTTTTCAATTTAATACAAAAATTCAAGCAATGTGCAAATAGGTTCAGATTTAGGGATATTAAAAAAATAATATATATTTTACAAACACGTAACGTGCATGGTGCATCCAGTTTTATCTCTTTTGTCGGTTGATCCGGTTGAGCTCTCTTGCACGAGCGGTATCTTACAAGCTGATTGCCTAATGGATTTTGAAAGCATTAGGAAGATATTCGTCGAAATCTATTCTATGAACATAACATAAGAGAGATAGCTTCTCTCTTCTAGTTAGCTACTACACTTCGCTCGCTGTTTTGCAGTTAACCATGTGAAAGTTTTGGATTAATTCATTCAAGAAGAATTCATCATACTGAAATATACTGTAGAGGAAAACGAAATGCCCAGATATCTGGAGATGCAATAAGAAAAGTTTTAGGGCGTCTGTTATCATTTTTAAGCAATGGGATACTCCACAAAGAAATTTTGTAAGTGAGTTAAACATTTCTTATAAGACTGCTGCAGACTGGAACAATTTCATGCGTGAGATATATGTCGTAGATCTCTTGTCAAATCCAATGAATAGAGGAAGTGAAAGGCTGAGCGTTAAAATTGACGAAATTTATTTCTCAAGGAAACAAAATTCTTCACTCCCAGAAAAAATGAACATGGTCGAATATATCCTACGCAGTGGGTGTTTAGAGCTGTTTTAAGAGAAAAGAAAAATATTTCTTTATGCTATATCCGGCCGCACAGCAAAGACCCTTACTGATTTTTAGTGCATCAAGGCCTGAATACTTGCAGGATCAAAAATATATTCCGACTGTTAGAGAAAGTGCAAGTGGCTTTTTACATTACGTGGCTTTTTACATTAAGTGGCTTTTTACATTACGTGGCTTTTTACATTAAGTGGCTTTTTACATTACATTAAGTTTACATTACCAACACTATTGTATATTGTCTATATTGTATATACACTATATTGTCAATCATAGCGAATGTTTTGCAGCTCGTACCCCGAGTCGGTATGGGGTGGTATAAAAAGAATTGAATCGATTGACAAAATTGAATGTGGAAAGAGAAGTCAATTTGATCAAATATTACAATCAATGTTGGATTATTAGCTTCGTTTTTAAGTTTGGGCTCCGGAGGCTAGGAAGTAGGGATGCGACATCGAAGTCGATGTTTCTGAAACATCGATGTTTGTGGGTCGATGTTAACATCGATGTTTCTAGTAGTTGACCTTTTCTTTTTTTTTTCTTTAATTATTTTAGCAATAACAAAGTTTTTTTTTTAACCACGATGCTTTTTGACAAAAAACAAATATGTTTTAACAATAACCAAGTTGTTTTTAACATCGATGTTTTATACAAAAACAAATGTTTTAACATTGATGTCTAAACAATAGCAAAGATGTTTTTAACATCGATGTTTGACATTATATTGGGTATATTACCTGTTTTCTTCCTACCCTTTCTTGATTCTGTTAAATTTTCAACTTTAAATAAGTTAATAAAATATGAAAACGCAAAACCATAGTATCATAATTGGATTACTTATTTAATGCAGCTGCTCGCAAAATCTTTTAAAATATTAACCGAATATACGATTCTCAGTATATACTGTGGAATCGACATCAATGTATGAATATGTTTGGGTCCCAACAGTTGAATCTTTAATAAATGAATATGAAAAACCAACTATGTCGAAAACATCGATGTTTTTATGCATTAATTATGAAAAATAAATGTGCTTTACACTTAAACACCGATTTAAATACGTTTGGGCACTAATATGTTACTGTTTAAAGAATGTATAAATAAAAAAAATATCGATGTTCTTGAAAATCGATGTTTTGTGGTCGATGGTTAATCGACATCGATGTTTTGAATGTAAAAACATCGATGTCTTGCCTTCGATGTCGCATCTCTACTAGGAAGAAGACATTGCAACAATAGATGCAGCGTGAGTTTACTTATAAAATACACAAAACTAATTTGATACGGAGACATTATTTTTAATACTGGCCCTTGCAAATTTATATAGGGATGATAAATAATAAAATATGACTAATAAGGAATTCAACTTAAGCCAAATTTGAAATATTTCAATTAAAAAGAGCTAAGGGGAATTAGATGTATTCCTAAATATCAGGATTGAAACCTGGAAACGTTTAAAATTGTATGCATACACTGCAACAAAACATTAAACTAAAAAAATAAAATACCTAAGAAGGAAAATAACGCGTATAATAGTAGCAGTAGTAATAATATTTATTCATATAATACAATATGAAAAAATGTAGTGTTTGGTTACCCTCCCACACTAAACTGAAAATGGGAGTAAGAAAACTAAGATACAATTTGTAAACATCAAATCATTTTACCGCATAGCATAGCTATCTATCTGCTGCATATTTTATAAAATACACAACTTGGAAAGTAGCCATCTGACTATATTACGTTAACATAGATATTAAATAAAAGAAAAACATAGTACTAATTACAATTCTGTCTAAAATATAAGAAAAATATAAAATAATACTTACTAAAAATTGGAAAAAAAATGTCCAATGAATTATTATGGAACCATGCCTAGGGAATATGATTAAAAAATACCACAGTACGTGAGGAGAGTAAAAAATAAAAATAAAAGATCAATACTTCAAATTAAATAAAGTAGATGGATCCTGTCTGTTGGATTGAGAATACTTTAGCGACAAGTCCTGTACAAGTGAAATTCACAAAATTTAAAAAGTCGTATAATAGACGAGAAAAATTCATTGACCTACGACACTCCAATATAGAGGGGGCATTCAGTCGTAAAATTAAAAAGGTATTTTATAGAGTAGCAATGATGGCTGGCGTCCAGAAATAATAAAGCTTATATTTTCCTTAAATTGAAGGAAATATCATATGAAAAAAATTAATCATATGTATCATTATAGTATTTCATTTTAATTCCTATTATCCCAACTATAGCCAAAGACCAGCTCGAAGGAGAAAAACAATAAGATTGATAAGAAAACACCAGCCATTTTCCAGTTCTGCCATTATGCCACCCGCTAATGACCAACTTTGTATTTGTAAACTCAAGAAAAAGTCAAATGGTGATTAGGAGATCACTATGACACAGTAATCGACTTAGAGCCCAATTTGAATTTCAATAAACACCCAACTCAAGTCTTTAAAAGAGAGCTATCAAAATTCTTGTCCAAAATGTTTGTCATCTTCAATACAGTTTATACAATGAAAATTTTATTAGTAAAAAAATAATAATAAAATTCTTGAATAAAATGTTTGTCATCTTCAATTATATTTACCTCTATTACTTTAAATCATCACTTAAAGTCGAAAATGTTACTATTTCAAATTGAAATACATCTAGAGAGAGAGGGAAGGTGAATATTTGTTTCAGAACAACAATATTGTTTATGTATCACATATTTCCCTTCGTTGATGCCGGATGTTTATGTCCGTCATCAAGAATGTTTTTTCAGGAAAGGAAGAAATTTCCTTGCAAATAAGATCAACTCATGGCCAAGTTATTATTTTTAAAATGTGACTGAGGCTCTCTTCCCCTTTCTCTTCAATGTGACTTTACCAGGACGCATTCCTATTCAGGCTAGGATAATGGCATGGCATTTTAATATTTATCTTCTTGTTTTGATCCTTTGAGGTGGTCGGAGGGACCATGTGTTCTGAGGAACCACCTTATATGATATATATGAAAATAAAATACATTACATTTAAATGGGATGTAAATGTTTAATATTAAATAGAATGAATGAAATGGGAATCCCGTTTGCGAAAAAAATTCTTTCAACAGGCAATTCGTTGGATTTGAATTTTAATTATTCCTGTTATTCAGCCTTGTAAACTTTTTTTCCAATCGAAATGTCTTTATAGAATATAAAAATGCAATTCGCAATCAAATAGTTGAAAGAACAAAACAAGGATCAGCACAAATAAAAGAATGAACCATGTTTACGACACCGACTAATTAACTAATTGAACCAAATCATATCTTTGAGTTTTCAAATATCTTATATGGTATATGGGGCTTCTACCCTTTAATATGGTCCCTTATAATTATTAAGGGACGATATAAGAACGGATTATGGCAAAATAAAATCAAGGGAGCAGTTTGCATCATCAGATCATAACTCTCTGAGTAGGTAATCTTGAAAAAATAAAATATCGCATTCCTAAAGATAAACTGTTTGTGAACTTCAGAGCAGCCTATAGAAACTAAGAGAACCTCTTTATCAAAATGGCATAACCCGGCATATTCAGGAGTGGAACCCAGAAGTAACGTGAAGACGCGGTTGACCCAGGACAGCAGCATGGAGACAGATTCTACACCAGGGAATACCTAGTGCCGGGAGGACCTTATTGAATTATTAAAATCTTCTTAGGAAGCTTGCTGAAGATTGAGATGCCTAGCGACATCTTCTTGTTACATCTCGATAATAATTATCACTAAAAAGTTGCTGGTGCGCGCAACACACAACTTTCACTTACCAACCTATTTAGAGTAGAAATCAGCGTTTTGATAAATGTGTAAACACTATTTAGCAAATTTACAGAAAATAGCTTTTTTTTCTTTTTGTTATTCTACATAAGTTAAAGTTAAGTTTCACATAAGTTAAAAGGTATTATTATAGAAAAACTAATATTAGGTCCTTTTTTTTGTATATATATATTTTAGGGGCATAATAGTCGATTTTCTATTACTGCTTGCTTGTTTTTCATTGTGAGTTGCTTTTTGTAAATACATATCGCGAAGGTGAATCGATAGGAGACGTATTTACGGCTCGTAGTAAATTGAAACTTAATTTTCAAATATTTGTCTCTTAGGCCTTTCCGAAAACAGAGATCGATACATATACATACTGTTCCTTTAAAACCACCTTATATTTCCCTCAGAAATCTATTATGAAACTAAACTTACAATTTATAAGTTTGTAAACTCAAATACAATTATTAAAGATTATCTTGTACCAAATGTTTTTCACTCCGTAAACTGCTTTAGTTAATTTGAGCATTTTTTATCGTTAAATGAATGTTTTTATTTTCATTTGTGATAATACGTGAATTCGACGAAACTGCATCGCGTCTGATTTTATAATTCTCTATTTAATTGTTGTCTCTAAAAATAATAGCCATTAAATATGTATGTTCCAAAACACATTGACTACTCTTTTCCAAGAATAGAACGGATTAACTCTTAAACAACGGTCTGTCGTTAAAGGCGTGGTATACGTAGGCTCAACGTTTTATGAGTTGAAATATTGTTTTCCTGTATATATTTAGCGTAACTGTACCATAAGTTGACAGTGCTCCAATAGTTGACATTTTGCACTACAAGTGTGAATAACAAGATTCAGGGTTGATTATTTTGGTTCAAAAGTTGGCGGTAATTTGCCAATTTATACTAGTTAGCTGTGCTGCCATCGACATTAGTGTGATGAAAACTCAAGCTTATTTGCAAGAGGTTGTAATGGCGAATTTTCTAGTGGCCTGAAAACTTGGTTTCTGCTACCCTGTTTTATTAAGGTGGAAGTCAAGTTAAAGAAGCTTTTTAGTTGGTTTATTTGTGTTAAATTATTTTTTAACTACTTTCATGATATTCATTAAGTTCATGGGAATCATTTGATATCCCTTTCGATTTATTTATACAATGTTTTAAGGCTTAAATGTGGGTGTCAACTATTAGAACAAAAATTAATCCTTAATTTCAATAGTTGACATCGATGTCAACTATTGGCGTTTTTTACTCTGATGAAACTGATAGTTTAAAATAATTTGCTTGATTTGAAAAATATCTGGGTTTAATATCGGTAGTGAAATCACTGATCTAGCTCCATCCTAACCAATGTTCGGCAGGGGGGTCAACTAACCGTTCAAACGTGTCAACTAGTAGAATATTCTGTTTGTAAAGTTGACATCCTGTGTCTTTATAGTTGACATCCATGCATAGCCTCAGCTTTATTTAGCATAATCTTGTTTTGTTTATTTTTTAAATTAAGTAACAATCGTAACAGTCGGTTACTCTCGGTTACGCTCGGTCGAGCAGTCGGAAATTATAACAATTTTATTTTATTAGGGATAAAATATATCGTAAAGTTAAATAGTTGAATGGATTGAATACTACAACTTAGTATAAACTTATAATAATTATAGATGTTTTAAATAGTTGTTGTAAACATAATTCAATAAGAAACCTAAGAAAAATTCAGTTAATCAGGAGACACCAGAAAATGCTGCAGCACTTAACCATACTAGTAGACGAAACCATATTATCCCAACCAGAAATTTGGGACGAGAATGAAAATCAGAAAAGCATAGATCTCCAAGAGCAGGAGCAGAGAATTAATGTTGATCAAGGAATATTTCTTCAAGAGGACGAGCAAGGTAGTTTAAGTGTTGATGAAGGAAAATTTATAATAGTTGGGTTCTCAAATAAGAGATTTAAGCGTAAAAAATGTCTGGCTCAAGTTACTAAAGTTGCCAGTAAATTAGAGATTCTGGTTTTAATTTTACAACCATGCAATCCGATGAAAACAAGTTTTATTAACATCAATACATGTTGCAAAGTCCCATCATGTGATATTATCCGGGATACATATGCCTAAAGTTTTTACCTTTAATGGACAGCAAAGGTACCATTTTAGTTTCCCACTTGAGGTAGATTAATTTAAAATGATTGTTGTTATTTGGTATCTGTATTATTCTTAATTGGGTGATCTCATTTTTCAGTTTAATATTTTTTCTTTTGTCTATTAAGTTTTTGTGTACAAAGTAATTAAATTGTGGAAATTTTATATGTTTCGTTTCAATTTCGAATAGTTTATAAATAAAAAATGATTAACTTTTATTGCAGTCCTTATTACCTATTATTCTCCTTGGGAAATTAAAAAATAATGTAAGTGTCAACTATTGACACAATAAATGTCAACATTCCAAATCTTTCCATTTTGATGTGTCAACTATTGGCACATGTTAGAAGGTTCAAAGAAATCATTTTTTATATAAACCGTAAATGTAGACGATAGGATATTGTATTCCCAGTTTTCTAGAGTGATTGGCCTAACTAAATTCATAACAAAGATTAACCTAACATCAATATTTTAGTAAACAGTGTCAATAATCTAATATTTTTTTCTTAACCTGTCAACTATTGGTACATTTTTTGACATAATAAAATACTGTTAATTTCTCGATATAATCAAAATCAAAGGTAGCTTTAAAGGAAAACGAAAAAGTTTTCTTCATCATTTAAGCCACCTCAGAACAATTTTATGATGATAAAACTTACCTTATATTAAAGAATAGTCGATTCTCATTACACATGAACAGTTAAATCAAAATCGTTGGAACCGTTTTTTAGAAAATCGAAAAAAACGCGTAGAAATGAGACAAAATTTATGAAATAAAGTGCCCCCTCCGAATGATCAATTTTGATGAAAATTTTGCTGTTACATCGCGGGCATATACATACATCTAGTAGGCAATTTCAGATTTTTACGGTTTAACGAATTTGAGCTAGTATGTTCACGCACAGACACACACACACAGATCATTTCGCGGTACTTGGTTATGTATGTGTATAGTATGTGGACTCAGGGGACCCAGAAGTGGAGTATTGGGAAAAACCAGAAGTCGAAATTTTTCACGATCGCAATAATTTCCCTTTTTATATATTTTTTATAATTAGGCAAGTAAGAGTAAAAAACGATTGATTAAATCACAAATAATTAAATATTAATGGAGATGAGAGATGGTCAACTGTTCTTCAATTACGATAGGTTAAATGATGGTCAGGATTTTCAGTTACAATGATATTTATTATGGTAAGCCAACGTTTCGATCCAACTTGTGGATCTTCATCAGGGCTAAAAGAAAACAAATATATGAGTATCTATGCTAGAGGGTGACAATAAATGGATACATTACAGAACTGACAATAATATAAAAGATGGTATACATAAATATTAAAATAAGAGGCAGGTTAACAAGATAAAATAGAATCTGATATTTACCTACTGAGTCCAGGTGGATACTAAGACTAAAGGTAAAAATAAGGTGAGAGGTAGTGGTAGGGGGTTAGTTTGCCGACTTCAAAGGTTTATGGCGGGGAAATCCAACGCTTTTGAAGTGAAGGCACATGACAACTGAGTGAACAAAATATTTAAAAACTAACAAAATATATGGTACTGTATACAAATAGTTGTGTCTGGACTGAATAATAACATAAAAATGAGATAATACATAATGTAACAATGCATACAAATTTGGAAAATATACAGAAAGAAGCATACAATACAAAAAATAATAATAGTACAAGAGGTACAGAGATAATTGCAGGTACCTATGAAATCAAAACTAGGATTTGAGGATGCGGAAGATGTTAGAATAAGTGGATGAAATTATCTCTTTTTCTGTTTTGTGATTTACCGGGTTATTAGTTTCTAGATGGATGAAAATGGATTCTGAGAGGAGACGTTTGTCGTGGTTAGATACAGTTGCTAATATGGAGGGGTTCTCATTGCCCACAACCATTCCTTCGACTTTGAGAACCACACTTTGTTTTCTTTTAGCCCTGATGAAGATCCACAAGTTGGATCGAAAAGTTGGCTAACCATAATAAATATCATTGTAACTGAAAATCCTGACCATCATTTAACCTATCTTAAATATTAATGGTAATATAGAAACTAAATTAAATAAAAAGAGGGCAACATTAAGCAGTCGGTTATCAATGTTCCGACAGAGCCCTGTGCAATTAGCTTTTTACTTTTTTATATTACAAATACTCTACGGCGGGAATAGTATAAGTTTTCCCGTAAATCTCGGTCCGTAAAGAGATTTAAGAATTGCAGACGGGTGAAGGTTTTTGATCTTTAATTTCTCGGCTTTTACGACCCTTTATTGGTGTTTAATACACTTTTTTTATTTATTTTAGGTATATTAAAACGAACATGCCTCTCAACCAACATTACTCCACCTATCTTGGGCTACAGAATCGCAGTTGGCTCTGGAGTATCGTTTCTGATTTTCATTGTCTCTTGCGATCTATTGTGACATTCATTGTTGCCTGGAGGCTTTCTATCTAATGGATTACTTCGTCCTCGCCATTGTCCCAGGTCTTCCTGCCGCATTCAGCAAGGCTTTATCGCCGCATCAGACACACTTCATCACAGATTTTTTGTATTTTTGATTCGGGATTTCATTTTTAGAACAGAGAAGAAAGCTTTATTAGGCCCCTCAGCTAGCTGGTTATTTATTGCGGTTATTGGCCAATTATTGCTATTATGTATTGTAGTTGTTATTATGTGGTATTTGATTACTGTGATCTTGTCTAGAAAACGATTTTCCATCCACACAGATTTGTTGTTGGAGGTTTAAAATTAATTAAAAAAAAAAAAAGTATATAGACTTCCCTAACGTTTTGGATTGCGCCACAAATGTTTTTTTTTATTTATTATTATTTTTTATTTTATTTTTTGGCAGCTGTGCATTTTCTCAGTTTTAGTATGGGATAATCTAACTTTTTATTCCACCGTTTTTTCGCATGCTTCTGTGAACCACTTCTTGGCTCTCCGCTTCTCCTTAATATATATTTTTTTGTTACCTATTTTTTATTTATTTATTAATTTAAATTTATTCCAACATATTTTTTTTTTTTAATGTTATATGAATTCCAAAATATTAATGCTGAAAATATGAATAAAATCATTTAATCTTTCCTTGTTTCTATACTTGTTTTCTGTTGTTTTATTGAGGCTGAATCAGAGCGTTGGGTAATAAAAACGGAATGAGTCATCATTGATTTTTAGGATATGAAAGGAGGTAATGATGATAAAGCCCAGGTTCCAAAATCTTATTTTTGATGGAAAAGAAAGAAGAATGTTTAGCGGTCGTTTTGTAAAAAATATAGTAAATTACGTCTATTTCAAATCATTATTTTTTTCAGCATATACCTTGTCAAGCTTTTTGATATCGTTTGCTTAGCTATTAGCGAGGCAACTATTAAAGCATTGACCATTGTTGGCGCTTCTGGATCTTCTGGTCGTATTTGAAAAAGAAATATCCGTTGTATTTTGGAATTTTACTCGACGAATGTCACTGGGCCAGTTTCACAATAAGTCCTACTGCCTATGGAATAGTAGTGAATAAATGAAGGTCGTCATTCAAATGCCTTTCTTAATTATATCAAGTGCTAACTTGTAATACATATGTTTTGATATATATGTGACGCTTTTTTTGATTCTACATTGTGGGTCCTGTGCTGTATGAGTAGGTGAATCGCAGGTGACTCGAGTTTGAAACCAAAATATTTGAGGTATCAGGTGTTTTTTTGAATGAGATGGGAATGGGTGTCTGTTTTTGGCATATTGATCTGTACATTTATGCGTTTTTCTCTTATCAATTCAATAACCATTGCATTTAGTGTCCTCTGCTGTGCGGGTTTAGTTTATTAATACTGGAATGTCATCAGCATATGCAACTATTTGACAGGGTAGGCCCGGTATCTTTTCGACTGGTAATTTTGATTATACTATGTTAGTGATCAAAATAAGATCGGCTTGGTAAGGAACTATTGAGTCATCCAAATGCATACCTGATTTTTTGACAGCCTGAGTAAAGAAAAAGGGAAATGCGAGGATAACAATCGGATAGGCTAAGAAGTTGCGATGTGGTAACAGTGCCTTGCATTCCGTTCTGTGTAACCTTTCACTGTCACTAGCTCAAGGTCGTGTGGAAGGTCTTCGACCCCATTGCCTCTTTTTTTTTCACTAAGGCTTCATAAAAATAAATGTACATATATTTAATATAATCGAACAATAAAAAGCGATGGATTATATAAGATTTCATAATTTCGTAGCAAAGAAAAATTACTTTTCGTAGGTTCGATAGAAATAAATGTTTACCCTTCTTTGATTTTTTTCGGCAATATGGTTCTTACTGGTCTTCCTATATTTGTCTATCTTCAAGTTCGAATAAATTTATAAAGATGAGCTTTCAGATGTCTTTTTTTTTTTTTTTTTTTTTTTTTTTTTTTTTTTTTTTTTTTTTTTTTTTTCTTTTTTTACTTTACTATACCATATTAACCACTTTTCTTTTAAGGATAAAAAGATGTTGCTTACCTAATCACTAGCTAATAGATCTGCTGGCCTACCAATTATTTCCTAATATTTCCTCTTCTGAATTCCTCAACGCAAACAACTGCATTGATAAGCCACGTTTCTAAAGAATGCTTAAATCCCATTGAATGGTGTTAAACAAAGCTTTTACTTTCTTATCTTCTCTTACTTACCATAATATTACAAAAATGGAAGTGCTTAGACTATTTCTAACCCATAGATTTAACATCTCCAATGTCCAAAACATTGGACTGTGTATGAAATTTTAGGTATAGTACATATTAATATATAATATAACACACACACATATATAATAGAATCAAATTAAATTAGTATTTCTTCCTTAGTATCTAATTTTTCAAAGGTGATCGTCCAAGTCTATGAGAGCTGAATTTATAACTAAAATCAACATAAAGGGTATGTATGCTGCCTGATTATGTGTTGGGTCTTCCAAAAAAATTAATCCGTAAAGATTGGGCATTGTTCTCAAATTAAAAGAAAATATGTCCGTAATCTACCTATGATGTAGCCGGAAGAAGAAACTCTTGTCTACCTAATAAAAGTTGAGGATCAACGTTATCTATGAGTTTCTCTTTCATTATCCAAGAGCCAACTGCGTACATTTTCCTTATCAGCTTGTGTTGGTAATCCCCCAATGGTATGCTGTATTTTTATAAAATATTTTGAGCTCTAGTTGGATATTCTGAACCCTTGCTACTCATTGTTTATCACTCCAACTTCCACATATTTACATATGCTCTCTCATAAAATAAAAATCGGTTTGACATATTTCTCATATTTGCATTTTCCGAACATCTTTAATTACAATGAATACTTCAATTTAAATTTGTATTTGTGTAGAACACCTCCGTATTAAAGAGCAGGGTAGTTGGCAAAATGAAATAATTTAAAAGTTTACATGAATTTATGTTGTTTCATGAGACAGCATCTGATTAATGTTATAATTTTTTCAGGAAACTTCAACCCAGGTAGCGATGAAAGAAGTAGGTACATACAATTTCTAAACATTATTTATTACTTTGTAATATATCATAGCACATCTATTACGCTGTTTTGTTAGCCCCCCATCTCCCGTTTTTAGCGCATTCAGAAGATGAAACAAAAAATAGGGGAAAAAAACTGTATATATAATTTTAAACTTTCAAAATATATATTATATTTATATAATTCGTTTTTAATCTTCAGATAAATTAAAATAAAATGTATACGTTTATTTATTTTTCAAATTCTAACACATATAATTTATGTTATATTTATTAGTAGCATTTCCTGGGGCTCTGTGTGGCTGCACCGTTAAACGCCGTACTCCCGCACGGGTTCGAGTCCTGCCCTGGGTGGTGCTTTTCTTCGGCAGGATAAGCACTTCCCACTGCAATGGGTGTTTAGAATGAAGTGTCAACACCGTAGATAGCCAACCCTGAAACGGTTAAACAAATAAAGGAAATAATTTTTAAACAATAAATAATCTAAAATAAAAAATAGGTAATGGGTTCGCCCAAGTGCTGCCAAATCAAAAACCGGAATCGCATTTAAGCCTAAAAGATCATTTCCAGAAAGGGTTGTCATTAGATATAAAAAACATAAAAACTTACAGTGTCACAGTCACTGAGTAACCAAATAACTTATTTCTATACTGTATGGTCATGGTTGCCTCATAAATTATACAACCTTACAAAACATAGTTACTGTTATCTTAAAATAATGTTTTACATGCAGTAATAAAACTATAATTGAACAATAGTTAGAAAACTGTGCATACATATTAATTATCAATAAATTAGAATTTCCTTATATTTTTTTTTTTAAAACTGTTCAGTTAAGCGTCTCCAGTGAAACACTTAAGCGCATATTTCTGTATGCATATATCTATAATTTTCTACTCAGAAGTAAAATTAATTATTTAAATTATGAGAAATTATATAGTGATATATTTTAGATACGAAACATTATAAAAATAATAATTTTATGTTTTGGATCAGCTGTTTCACCCAAGCTCAAAACGCTACTGTATAACTATCCTTCCAAATGAAAGTTTCACTTTAATATAAATGAAATAACCATTAAATAAATATAAGGTTTCGGTAAATAAATAATTTAAAAACTATTACCAATAACAATTATCAATGTATAATAACCGACAAACCGTGTGTAATGATCTCATTCAATTCAGCACACTGATGCATACATCGATTTCCAGCTCACTTCGTAGTACCTAACTCTCGGCTCAACCTGTGCTGCACAGACCCGTCCTGCATACCCCGCCCCCACTTGAGCAAAACAAGCGACGCAATACAAGCAATTGGCCTAGCGCACATTGTGACGCAGGGGACGCAGTGCAGAACAGAGCAGTTTTTGTGGAAATTGTATTAGATAGAAACCGCGTACATAAGGACGCAGGACAGAACAGGCCGATGTGGCACTCGTGGATGTGGCAGAGAAAACTGTGACGATGCGACGCAGTTTTCGTTATTTGATTATTTTAATTCCTATTATTATCATTTAATATTATTTTTGTGAAATTCTACTTCTTTCTTAAGCAGGTTAATGAAACTAGGTAGGTCTTCTGTATGTATAGAGTGTTCTAGATTAGTTCAGGAAGAAAAAAAAATGTTTTGAAAATATAATAAGTTAAAAAATTTATATACTCTGTTATTATATATTTCAAAATCGAAATATGAATGAATCATTGTTTAACGCCCCTTTATGCTACTAAAGCTAATCGGACGAAAAATACGAATTTCACGCTATTCCAAACTTGCATGATACGAGTGTTTTGAATTTCTAAAACTAAACAATTTCAGGATGAAAAATGTAGTTGTAAAATTATTTTGAAAAAAATATATACATATATTAAAATTTAGATGAGAGCCTTTCTGAAGTTCGAAAAGTAGATACTTTTGCTTAAATAGTTTTAATATTGTTTTTTTTTTTTTTTTTTGTAATACCCTATTCCGGTTTTCGTTAGCTTTTATTCGTCATACAGTGACATGTTAAAAAAATCAAAAACAAATGTTAAAAAAAGTAAAAAACAAGTTTTCCTCTAATAGATACTAGAAGCTCATTAAACCATTCAACAAGTTATGATCTCAGGAAAATTCGACTGCTTTCATTTCACCGAAAAAAGATAGGCTGATAGGAAATGTTGATTGAAAAAAAACAAAGAATATATATACTTGTTTTTTAAAAATATATTTGAATAATAAAAAACCGCGATTAATCGAAAAGAGTGGGAAATAGACCATGTCTCGATAGGAACTTCTTTAATAAGAAATTTGATGCAAATGTAACTCTTCTCTTTGATAATCTCTACATAATTTACTTATATCCTCATACAGAATAGAGTAGGAGAAAAAATGAACTTTATTCTGATACGAGATCCCTTAGGAATAACTGACTAGAACAAAAAATAAAATTACAACTGGACAAATAATTAAAGTAATGGTGGATAATTAAAGATAATATTTGCATTAAAAAAAACAAAGTAAATAGTTATAAAAAATTAAAAAAGTATCAGTAAAAGTTAGTAAAAATTAAAAGTATACAAAGTAGTGAATAATACACTCATTAATCAAATTAATAATAACGGAAATAAATTAAATAAATTTCCAAGGAAAAAAAAGAGAACAAATTAATAAAAGAGTCAATACCAGATTTTAGGAGGCATTGCTGACGCAAAGATTTTCAGCCTAAAATGATATAAGGATCAAGCCTCAACAAACTTAGGGCTTAGCCAGATCTCTCAATACATGTTATTATAACATTACGATAAGTAATGGTTTTAAGCATTGGATCCCTCAGACTAAATAATAACTTGAATGAAATTATGAACTTCACCAGACTCAGACGTAAATAGTTAATAGATTGTTAAGAATGTTGTGTGTGCAAATTCTTTCGTGAGCTGGTCTTTTCTCCATTTACTCATTTTATTTCAATCTTTTTTACCTTGACTTTAGATAAAGCAAATTTTTTTGTGTCTAGCTCTATATCCGAATCAAATTATGAACTTAAATCCAAGAAATCTAGCATACTTTAACTAAAAAAACCCCTGCCTTCCCGAAACTGCAGCACAGAAACTGCTCTCCAATTATGCGCGGTCAACTGTGCGACGTAGTTTTTTTTCGTGCTGCCCTGCCCTGCTCTGCTCTGTCACCTGCGTGACACAATTCAATGTGCGCCCCACCTTTGGGTTGTAAACTCAAGTTTATACGCGGCAATAAGTGCCTTATGTATCGCTAAGTCGTTGGTAAATATATCTTACACACAGAGTCACAGTTATATATCTTTTCAACTTTCATGAGAATTGAATCGATCGTCTGAGAAATCCGATATGTCCACAAATCCAAATTATTGGAAAAGTGAAAAAAAACGTTCCTACTTTTGCATTAAGAAGTTTCCTTAACTTAAATTATTTTCTCCGACACATACCTATTCCTACTTTGAATACATTTTCATCATTTGATAAATCTATGTTCATTCCATAGATCTGAAATTTTTTTTATTTTTTTTTTTAGACATCAAGGGTTTCTCCTGATTATGGAAGACAAACGATTGTTACAAAACATATATTTTGGAAATTACTGTCCAAAACACTTAACAGCTTACATATATTGTCTAATAAATGAAAAATAACTGAAAGTAATATATATAAAGAAAATATATAAGGTTGAAATGGGCAGGAATCAAATTTATGGTTCTTCATTCAAATCTATAGTTTCTTAGACAGTGACAGGCCAAGCAAAATTTTACTCCAAAACGTACTTACGGCTTTGGTTACAGGAAGATATTTTTCAATGTCCTGGATTTGTCTTCAATCTCCTGACAACGATTATTTGAAAGTCTATAAAAGCCGATAGATCAGCTCGGCATCTCGGGTATCTCTTGAATTTGATTTCTCGGCATGTAAGGAGTTTAAAAATAGAATAAAACGAAATTGGATTTTTTTGGACATGTCGGGTCAACTTTTGTTTTCAAATTTTTTATACGATTATTTCGTTATATCAAGGACTGCGATCTAAACAACCAGAAGTATTATGTTTAGGGTTTAGTAGCTACATAAGTAACCGCATTATTCCTTTACAGATACAAAAAATATATAAATTGCCAATCTTTGAATGGGGGGTCATGACCCTGTGACCCCCACCCCCTGTACTTGCCCCTATTAATATTATTTCCGAGACTATGTTACTTTTTAGTACCTAATTATTATTTTTAAATATTAGCAACATTATTATCAAGAGTAAGAACGCTAAAAATGTAAAATTAATTATAATAACAAACAATTCTAATGTTGGTGTTTTATTTTTCTATATATTATAAACTGCTTTTTATGAATTAAACATATTTTCTCCTGATTCTAGATTCTACTGTCATCCCTCTTCCGGCAAGATGCATTCCTACACCTAAATTAGTGTCTTTCAGAACAACGGAGGATTTATCATTGCAGTACTTTCCAAGCTGTACAAGAGTGGATCGCTGTGGAGGATGTTGCCCTTTAGAAGAATTTTTTTCATGCCAACCAACAGAAATCGAAATTTTGAACATGCGGGTAATAGTATTCTGATTATTTAATCATGCTAAGCGGAAACATTAGAATATCCTAACAATTCTACAAAATATTTTAACAGTTTTCGCTTCTCCAAAAAACATAGACAGAGTAAACTTCAAAACCGATACTAAAAAAATCGATGATAGCTCAACATATCGGTGTAGCTGTGACATATTAACTATGTAATGTTAACATATTAAATAGGAATAAAGTGTTTATTATTTTTAATATGATAAATAAATACTGATATTTTTAATATGGAAAATAAATATTGTTATATTTAAAGTTCATTAAAGAGAAAATGTCGAGGGGAGAAATGACAGTAAAGCTGGTAATGTAAATTTATTCAGGTCCTCATAATTAGGTATCCACCTCCAAATGTAGGAGTTATAAATGTGGGGAATCTATGAAAAAAAAATCTGGTGCGTGCGCGCAACACACAACTTTCACCTACCAACTTACTTAGATTAGAAATTGACGTGTTTTGCTAAATATCATTTCCCAAAGTCACACATTTTTCTACATTCATATCTTATTTTTGTTAATCGTTAAAGCCGTTTTTGAGTAAATAAAAAACCCGTGAAAATGATACAAAATTTATTAAGTAAAGTCCCCCCTTCGGTTGATCAATTTTGATGAAATGTTGGCTATCACATATTTGGCATATACATACATCAAATACCCAGTTTGATCAAAATCTTTAAAGCCGATTTAGAGTAAATAAAAAAAACACGTGAAAATGATACAAAATTTATTAAGTAAAGTCCCCCCTCCGGTTGATCAATTTTGACGAAATGTTGGCTATCACATATTTGGCATATACATACATCAAATAACCAATTTCAGGATCGCACGGTTTATAGTTTTTGAGCTAGTCTGTTCACACACACACACACACACAGACACACAGCCACACACAGACCATTTCGCGGCACTTGGTCATTTCGACCCAGGGGACCCCAAAACGTGTATTTCCGTTGAAAACCGGAAGTCGAGATTTTTCACGATCGCAATACTTCCACTTACTATATATTTCATATATAGGTAAGTGAAAGTAAAAAATTGAATAAACAAGCTATGTAGACTACGTTTGTGATGCAGTGATGGGAAGGAATGTTATAGACTGTTCCTTGTATGTGTGATTTTATGTTTACGTTTATATTATTTTTAATATTATATCTGTTAGACAAGCGGCACTCTTATGGTAACATAATGAATGATCGTAAGATCACAAGCTAACCCTGTTCACTACAGTAAAAATAGATTATTACAATAATAAAATGATTTAAATTGGTGCGGAGCAGAGGTATACCTAAATTCATCATTTACTTTACCATTTGAGCCGAATATGAAAGCTAATGTACTTTTCCAAATTTTTCATTCGTGATACTTCTAGATGATATTTAGATTTTATCTTATTGTTAGATTTTATTCCAAACGTGGAATCAAACAATATTGCGTCCCCCGACGAAAGCAGGGGGGGGGGGACGCAATTACATTATAGCGATAAAAAAGATTAGAGGTTAAAAATGGTTTCTTATCAAATCTTATCAATTTTTAAACTCCATTTAATTTTGTAGAGTTAAGTAAAAGAGAAGTTAAAACAATACGCCTTAAGTTTTTGATTTTTTTTTCTATTAAATATTTTATAAAAACGTTCCTGTTACATATATACAGTATTCGATTGGTAAAATTCCATCTTTTCCGTTTTGCCATTCATTTTCAATGAACCCTCTGGCTGTCATTGCTTCACCATTCCATAGACCCTCCCCCCCCCCCACTAGGAGCAAAAAATACTTGTAACTAGAATAAAAATTATATTCTTTTTTAGATTGTAATAAATAATAAAGTACTTTCCCTGGATCCGTCTATGTAAATGACTTACTTGCTAAAGTATTTACAAGTTCTTTACAGGAAAAATTTTACAAAACGAATTTTGTAAATTTTTTTATCAACTGCAACTATAGACAATATTTTAGTGTGTAGGAAGGAGTGGAAATTATTTTACAATTAAGAGATAAATATGTTTTAATTATAATTGCAGGTGATAATCCATAAATACACTGGAGGAAACAAGTTGATGCCCGTTGGACCAGAAATAATCAAAGTTGAAAAACATCTTAAGTGTAAATGTGATTGCATTGTTAAGGAAAAAGTAAGGATCTCTTGATAACTACTTAAATTAATAATTTTATATGCAAATAAAAGATGATGACTAAATTTCACAAATGATGATCACAAATCATTGTTTTTATAAGTTTATATAAATATATCTGTTTGTATATTATATCATTTTGATAAATGATATCATAATATTTATTATAACAGCAAGGAACTTTAGTACCAAAATCAAAATCAGCAACTAAAGGTGAATTTGGGGTCATTTAATCCAGCTGAATATAATATTTGTCTGCCCGCGTATAAGGATTGATTTTTCTTTTTTAGGTGTATTAAAAATGTTTGCCATCAACTGAAAAAACTTCAATGAAAGAGGGTACTTCAACATTAAGCTTGCTGGCAAAAACCTGTTGTTTATATCATATTCGAAATCCTAAAAAACAACCTTTGGCTAATCAATGTTTCAGGAAACCGATATTTTTTAATCTGTG
The DNA here is from genome assembly GCA_911387785.2 of Aelia acuminata. Taxonomy (NCBI): domain Eukaryota; kingdom Metazoa; phylum Arthropoda; class Insecta; order Hemiptera; family Pentatomidae; genus Aelia; species Aelia acuminata. The sequence continues at coordinate 55,061,148 of OU426980.1, read as the reverse complement.
TATACCACATACCGGAGTTCGGCCCTAGCCGTAGACTGAGTAATATCGTCTCCAAGTTTGTCGATTATAAGTTACGAAATATATCAGTTATGATAAAGATATTTTATAAGGTGAAAGTTTGAGTGATAGTGCCTTGATTTGCAAAGTTTGGTGGAAATCGGACCATCGGCTGTCCCACAGTGATTGTGGAATTGTAAGTCAAATATCGGGACTTGCTCGGTTAATAAAGACTGCTGGCTTGATCAGGCAGCCCCCTACCACGTCCCCAAGCCCACGTCAAGTAACTTATCAATATAACAGCTGACCGCTAGTAAATAAATAAACTCCTCTACACTGTTGTCTCCATTACGTTATTATTACTGAACCAATAGTAACTATTGTATTATTTTAATTTAATAGATATTTTCATATAACTAATATTCACAGATTCAACAGGCTATTATTCACATCACCTATTCACGTTTAGTGACAAATATATTCACTATGTCAACACAAGATTTAGACGCTAAGCTCTCCGCAATTTTAGAAAAACTTAATAAACTTGATACAATAGAAACCAAAATGGGTAATCTTGATTCCAAACTAGATACTCTAGAACATAAAATTGATGGAGATGTGGAAACCATTAAAACCGAAATTGTGTCAATTAAAGAAGAAATAAACAAACAAAAGCGGTTGAACGAATATAATAATAGAACAAAAAATGTTATTATTTTTGGCATTAAAAGGAAAAACAACCCGGACATAGCAGGCTTTTTTATTAAATTATGTTACTCCATCGAACTAAATATAAGAAAATATGATATTGAAAGAATTCAAATTATCAATAGTCAATCTGAAGAAAGCCCAATTAGAATAACTCTAATCTCAAGCATATTAAGAAACGATATACTTAAAAACAAACGCAAACTATCAGATATTTCGGAATATAAAACTATCAAAATAAAAGAAGATCTGCTTAAAGATATAAGAGAGACTAGGCGGAGTTTGTTTAAACACCTTTTGCAATATAAAAGTAGAGGTTCAAGAATGTTAATGAAATACGACAAGCTCCTTATTGATGGAAAACTTCATACGCTGGAAGAACTGGAAACGTTAGAAAATACCAACAACAAGAGACAACGCAGCGAAGAAAGCTCACCAGAAGTTATGCTGAATAAACCTGAAATTATACATCCTGAAAAAACAGGCAAAGGGCGACATAAAAATAAACCAAAAAACAAAGAAGCAACAGCTTAGATAGGTATTACCCCAAAATGAACCTAAACGCAAATGACTCCCCCCACTCTTCAAGGGATGGAAGTAAAGATGGTGTAAACAGCGGGCAGAAACCATAACCCACAAAAAGGAGAGACAACTCACTCTTCATAGGTACGATAAATGCGAGGACTCTGTTAAGTGAAGACAGATTAATTGAATTAGAAAGCGCCTCAAATAAGATCAATTGGGACATAATAGGGATTTCAGAAATAAGGAGAAAAAATATTACAATTAAAGAAAGGGACAGTGGAATACTTTTGCATACTTCTTCTGAAAATGGTCAATATGTAGTGGGATTTATTTTATCAAAAACCTTAAAACCAAATATTATAGAATTCAAAGAAATTAACGACAGAATAGCTCTACTCAGACTAAAGTGCAAGAATAAAAACTTGAACATTGTCCAAGTTCATGCCCCAACAGCAGACTCCGTAGAGGAAGATACAATAAATTTCTATAATAAACTAGAAGAAATAGTTAGTAGTTTTAAAAGAATAAATAACGTGATAATTGTCCTCGGTGACTTCAATGGTAGGGTTGGACAAGGAAATATTGGAGAAGAAAGCATTGTGGGCCCTTATACTTAAGGTAGAAGAAACGAAGGCGGAAATAAACTCATAAACTTTTCATTCTCCTAACAGTTGAAAATTCTCAACGCATTTTTCAAGGATAAACCCCAAAATAAATGGACCTGGGAATCGCCAAAAGGTCAGAGGTTTCAAATAGATTATATTCTCAGTAGTAGCATGAAGATTGTAAAAAACTTACGAATTATAAATAAATTCGATTTTATCTCAGACCATAGACTAATAAGAATGGAACTGTCTATAAATAAATTCATAAAACAAAGGCCGTTTTATGCCAAACCTAAAAGTACCACCCCAATGAATAATGACGATCAAGAGGCCTTCCAAGGAATCCTAGAACTTAAAATCAGCCGACTGGAACAAGATTCAGACTTCAACTGTACCACACCAACTGACCTAATCCAACTCAAGTATAATAATCTGACTGAGGCTTTAAAATCTGCAAGAGGTGAAATTAAAAGTCACAACTCCTTTTCCTACATAAGCAAGCTCTCAACGAACACTCTGTCACTCATCGCCAAGAGAAGAAATCTTATAGGAAAAGAGAACATAACTAATCACCTCACTGATATTAATAGCCAAATTAGAAAAAATATTAAAGAAGACTTAAGAAATTATCGCGAAAATGTCATAAAAAATACATTACAATCAACAAAGTCTGTTAAGAAAATAATGACTGAACTCTCATACGGTAAACATTGGCTCCCTTTTTTAAAGAATACACAAGATCATAACATTAGTAATAGACAAAACTTAATTCTAGAAGCCACAGACTACTTTAAGAAACTATAAGAAAGCAACATTCAAGATGAAATAAACCAGTCAACTCATCAATCACTCCCTTGGAAATATCCCAAGCATACTCGCAGAAGAGATACACTCAATATTAAAAAAACTAAAACCCAATAAAAGTCCTGGTCCAGATGGAATAACTAATGATTTACTAAAGAACGAAGGAGCAGTCATTGCCAAGCAACTTTGCCTCATAGTTAATCTTATCTTGGAACATGGAATAACCCCCCCAGAATGGAAATGCACCAAAATAATCTTACTTCATAAAAAAGGAGTTAGACATCTAATAGATAACTACAGACCCATATCTCTATGTCCATCTATATCGAAAATATTTACAGGAGTTCTGAGAAAAAGAATCGCACAAATAATATCACGCTCATTAACAGAAGACCAAGCAGGTTTCCGCAAAGGTTTTTCCGTAACAGACCACCTGCATTCCATTAGACAACTTGTACAAAAAGCTAGAGAATATAATATCCCAGTTTACTTATGCTGTAGACTTCAGGAAGGCTTTTGACACTATAAAGAACAGCAGCATGATGGAGGCCCTGGAAGAGATAGGTGTGGAAGATCACTACATTCGTATAATAAAAGAGCTATACAGGAACAACCAGTCATACATAGTAACAGAAAGAAGCGGACCTCCGTTTCCAGTCAGAAGAAGTGTGAGACAGGGTGATATTTTATCACCTGATCTGTTTATATTTACGCTGGAGAAAGCTCTCAGAAGTCTAAAATGGAGAAGGCATGGAGAGGGCATTACAATAAATGGTGTAAACCTTAATAAATTGGAATTTGCGGATGATGTGGTTCTTATTTTAACCAGTGCTGATGAATTATCAGGAATGATAGAAGATCTATTCAGAGAATATCAAGCTGTAGGTCTAGAATCAAATTACTCAAAGACAAAAGTTATGACCGATTCCAGGCAAGAAATAATAACGATCAACAATCACAATCTAAGCTATGTCGACGACTACGTATACCTAGGCCAGGTTATATCCTTTAGAGATAGTATGAATAAGGAAATCCAGAGAAGACTTACACTAGGTTGGAAAAAATACTGGAGCCTCAAATAAATAATGAAAGGCAAGTACGAAGTGCACCTTAAAAAGCTAATCTTCGACAGCTGCGTGTTACCAGTAGTTGCATAAGAATCCCAAACATAGTCTCTTACCAAGGCCCAAGCTAATAAAGTGAATGTTTGGCAACGCGCAATAGAAAGAAGTGCGCTCAAAATTAGGAAAAATGATAGAGTGAGGTGCACCGAAATAAGAAAACAAACGAACTTCAAAGATGCCAACATATTTATACAGATGCAAAAACGGAAATGGGCAGGTCACCTAATGCGTTTAACAGATGTGAGGTGGTCACATAGACTCACTGACTGGACACCTTATAACTGGAAAAGATGCAGAGGAAGGCAGCCAACAAGATGGAGAGATGTTTTCAAAAACTCCGTAGGTCCGAACTGGACAAGAATAGCCCAAGACAGAGTAAAGTGGAAGGAATTAACAACGAACTTCACTTCCCAGTAGAGCTGGTCACTCCGAGAAGTTAGACCATACTCCCTTAAAGGGAAGGCCTATAAAGAGTAAAAACGTTATTATTAAATTATTTATACTTATTATTTTTTTTTTCAACTAGAAGAACTTTATTTTATTTTATTTTATTATTATTTCTTATTTTATTGTGAAATTAGTGTACTTAGTATATTTGTATATATTATTCATTGTGAGCCATTATTTGTTTATTTTTACTCTTTATAATAAAGGCTACATTCATTCATTCATTCATACCACACACCAACCCCATCCATTTGATTTTAACCTTACTTATTCCTCTACGTATTTCGCATGTTCCTCCGAATGGCATGAAAAAAAAATGGCTTCGTGATCATATAATATACATTTTTTTTTTTTAGATTTACAAAATAAGTGATGTTTTGTACATGATTTAGGATTATTCATCCTTCCAATCAACTTGTTAATATATATGAATTTTTTGTAGTACAAAAATAACAAATATATGACAATTTTTTGTATACATTAAAAATAGGAAAAATTAAAAACTTAAAAAACATAAAAAATATAAATATTATTTGAGTTCTACAACAGGTAGTTTCTCCACAGGCCTTTTCTTGCTATTATTTTATTGAGACTGGTATGTATCGGCCCAAATACCATCCATAGTAACCAACAGTCCCATTCGAACCCAGTAGTTTCTAACCATGCTTCCTTATGTTCCTCTTAGAAGTTGGAAAAGAAGCTGGCCTTGGGGCCTTTGAAATATGTATATGACAGCCATTTAAACGCTAATACTGCTTTCTGTCCCTAGAAGTTTCTGTCTGCCATTTATATCATAGCTCACAAGTAGTTGTACATTTGAATTCATTAAAAGAAGAAAAAAATATTATTTAAGTACGTAATTTTCTGAACACAGAATATTTTAAAAGGGACAATTTAATCATCACATAACTGTTTTAAAAACTAAAGACAAGACTAAGATTATTCTGACAAGGCTAATCTGAATTCACATTTACTGGAATCATTCATTGTAGTTTTATTTTAAGTTTGATGTGCAGTAGGAAGCTTAGGAAAAGAGAGAAAGAGAGGGGGGGGGGGGGAGGAAAAACCACCTTCTAAGTAAAAAAAAAAAAAAAAAAGCTAGGGCAGAACCTCTGCAGTTGACCGCCACATAACATGATCCAATCCTATCCTTCTAACTAAACCATTTAACAAAGAAACAGTCTACTTATTCTGAGAGACTATTTTGTCTGGTTTACAATCATGAAAAATATTTATAATAATTACCAAAGGAAAATATTGCAAAAACTTTAAAAGATTATATTTAAATTTATATTTATATTTACTTCATTCCATAGTTCACATGATGTCTTCTATTGCTGTTAAGATATAGTGTCAACTTCTTAACTTAAAGTTAAACTCTGAATATGTATTATTAACTAGGTCACTAATATAAACCAACATTATGCTCCTGAATGAATGAATAAATGAATAGTTTCAAAAGTGGAAGACTAAAATACATTCCACCAAATCTAGTCAAATGACCTTTAACCGTCGCCTTAAGTCCAAGACGTAAAAGTCAAGTGGTAAAAGTTTTAGGTTTACTTTTAGATGACTACCACTACCGTTATTATTTGACGCAACATTCCATAGATTCCCTATTTTAAAAAATATCCAATCCCGCAGCAAATACAAACTTCAAAAGTAAAATATTGCTTTATTAATCAGTTTTCCAGAGCGGTAATTTTTCAATTACCGCTAATGGCACAATTAGAGGTTAAGAATAATATTTTTCCCCATGATTTGTTCGGTAATGATTCAATTTTTTTAAATAAAAGTCGAAGTGTACGATTTAAACTTCGTAATATTACGCGATACAATAGAGTACAGAAAAGCAAATAATCGAAGGGAAATGTTAGTGTATACCAACTGTCATAGGCGTACCCAGCTAGGGGCAAGGGGGGGAGGGGGGAGGGGCAGCTGCCTCCCCCTGGAAGGCTGGAAGCAATAATTTTTTAGGCTTTTAAGGCTGGGAACAATAATAAATAAAATTTGTTCAAGCAAATAATTGTCATAACTTAGTTGATAAAGCACTGCTATAATTATACATAATTTTGGTTTCATTCGCCTTTTCCGCGGTAAGATGTTACAACCTGAACGAACATAGCTTGCCCCCCCCCCTAGTTTTGATCCAGGGTACGCCCTTGCCAACTGTTATTTGACAACAAGCAGCATAAAAAATACATTACGTTTTGTTCGCAGTTGTTACAACAGCTGTATGAAACTTAAAAAAAAAATTTAAATAAGAAATAGAGCCAAAAAAAAATTTTACATGTTTATTATTATCGATAAAAAACTTGTAAAAAAATAAAGGAAAAATGCATATTAATACATGTGTTTTCAAGTCACATAATAACGTAGTACATACTTGTAGTTTAACCGAAATCCGTTGTATTATAAATATTATTGTAAATATCACATAAATAAGAAAGCATCTTTAAAAAGAACATCTCATTGGGATTTTTTAGTTTGCCTTTATTCATGATGAAGGCTTACAATTTAGGCCGAAACGAAATAAATATTTTTATATTTGGGTCGCTAGCACTAGTGTCGCGTCGCTCTGTGATTGAAAATATGCAATTTTCGAAAGAAAAAAAAAACCCTGATCTGAAATCATGTATATCTTGGAACCCCGATTGAACGGCTCTACGGCCAGAAGGACAGTAGAAAAATCTGGTGCGATGCGCTTAGCACCCAACTTTCACTTACCAACTTACTTTGATTAGAAATTGTTAAATGCCATTTCTCAAAGTCACACAATTTTCCACATTCATTTACTTATTCTTGTTTGTATTTGCTCTTTAAAGTACACTCAATTTTTTTATTACTAAATAAAACTTATTACTTGTAATAATTCGGCAAAGTAAGCATACCTAATACTCCAAGTCGTCTGATTTTATAATGCTCTATGTAGTTGTTGAAAACTTCATATAGTTCCCATGAAACAAATAATTTCCATTAAATGAACAGAACATCTTTAATTATAAAGCATTTGTCTTTCGAATGACTTTAATAAGGCGTACTGCGGATGCGTGAGCTCAACGTGTTTTATGAGTTGACTGAATATTTTTCTTTTTTCTCCTGTAAATGTTTACTTGATTTTTTTGATATTTCATATTTAGCCATTTCTTATTTTTAGGCGAAACGAAAGACAGGCAACTTCTCCATATAAACAATAACAAAGGTACTTTATAGGAAAACAAAAAAGGCCCCTTCCCCATTTGAGCCCCCTCAGAACATTTTAATAATGATAAAGCTTACCTGGTATTAAAGAATACTTGATTCTTATTAAACCTGACGAGTTTGATCAAAATCGTTAAAGCTATTTTTAAGAAAATCGAAAAAACGTAAAAATGGGATAGAAACATTAGATTATGTAATAAAGTGCCCCCTCCGGTTGATCAATTTTGATTAAATTTTTGCAGCCACATATTCCAAAAACCCAATTTCAGGTTCGTACGGTTCATAGTTTTAAACGTGTAATTCCGTTGAAAACCTGAAGTCGAAATTTTTACGATCGCAATACTTTCCCTTACTATATATTTCATATATAGGTAAGTGAAAGTAAAAAAAAATGAATTCATCTATGTTCGACTCAACCAACGTTCCCTATAATTCCTACTATAACTAATGTACATATATATAGTCAGCTACACCACGTTAATATAATATAGTTTTCTTTCTCATCAGGATTGTAATGCACTGCAAAAGTACGCCAAGCAGCAGTGTAAATGTGTGTGTATCAATGATGATGAGAAAGAAAAATGCTTACAAGCCGATACTAAACTGAAGTTCTGGGATTCAACTTCATGTTCCTGTCAATGCTTGAATGTCAAGGACTGCACAACTGGTTATGTATTCAACAAACATACTTGCAGGTAACAAGCTCAAGTTTATACATAAAATAGTAACTTTTTAGATTTAAAAAATCGCAAGGTAATTCGTCACTAGAAATAGGACTCGTATTTTTATTTATCTCATTACTATTTTTTAATTTGAATAATTTTTTTTGTATGAAGGGTTTTCGCAAATCAGTATTAGAAATATCCAGGATAACAAGAAAACATGCATACTACTTTTCCAGTAAACCAAACATGGGTGTATCTTATCATTCATACATTTAAATATGTTATTTTATACATAAAGTTAGTCTATTTTAGCTATACTAACATGTTGTAGGAGAAACAAAATTATTAGTTACTTAGATACTTTAGTTATTAGATACTTGAAAATTACTCTCTTTACATGGATCATTGTTAAATACAATTTGGTGAAAAAAAAAAAATAGAGAACATTTTTCATTTCGATCCTGTTTATTAACAAGTTTCCTCAACATGATGATATAAACAAAAACAAATCTATTCTTTGAATATTAAAATATATCCTTAGAAGGGGGTGTTAACTATAGTTAACAGACTAGTCAAATTAGGAGGGAATTTGATTTATAATGATTCTACAAAGAATATTATTTGTTTTATAACATTTAACAAGAACTTGACAATATTTCACGTAATTATCTAAGGTGGTTCCATCTCCCAACGAAAATGGAAAATATAATTTTTTCCACTTAGACCCTTTAACTTTTTTGTATTTTTTAAGCATTAATATTTATTTTTTTTATTGCAGCTGTGAAAGTGAGCAGAGGCAAATTGCTGGACAGCACCATAATGATCGGTAGATAATCAAGCTAATGAAGTGTCACATTCTTCATTTATTTTAATGTGTTATTGTTATACATTAGGTTTATATATCTTTGCAATTATAAGGTATAAAAAGACATAAATTATATGTATAAGGAATAAAAAGAATATTTACAATACTTTTAACTGTTTTTTGGAACTGAAAATTTATTTAATAAAAAAAATTAAACTTCAAAGCATAAAGTGAATTTTTTAAAAACAGATATAAAATAAAACCGCCGTTATAGGGACGGAACTTTATAAAATGTGTATCATTCATAAAATATTAATTTATTTAAAAGAAGGAACATTATTGGGAAATAATATAAGAACGTTTCCAAGAGCTTTGTGCATTTCTGAGTTCCCTTCAATACTGGTGTTACCTAAGTTACATTAGTATAAATGGGATAAACCCTGGGATAAAGGTTTATTTATTATCCAATGAAGATATTAAGACAAAAACAAAAACAATAATCTGCGAAAAGTCAATGAAGAAACAACAGACTTTCTATACTTGACATTGAACTTTCATATGAAACATGAAACTGGAAACAGTATAAATCTAGTCTGTTAAATACATAGAAAAGTGTTCAATGTTTAAGGTAAATGTCTATTTATTTTGTAGTATAGTGGTATTAAAACTTGTAAACTTGACCAAAAATAAAATAAGATAATCTTTATTAGTGTTACAGTTTGTTGAATAAAATTATGTTAAAAATCAAATGAGTGTTTTATTTATTATTGCGGTTTTTGTAAGACGTGTATTAGGTAAGGAGCATCTCTGGCCTGCCCTGCCTCCCAATGAGCGCTGCTCCTTTCTAATATACGTTTCACAAAAACTGCTCTGCTATGCGTCGCCTGCGTCTCAATGTGCGCTCGTACTGAAGGAGGTGAATCAGTCAGGCTTTAAATAAGGCGCACATTGAACTTTGTCACGCAGGCTACGCAAAGCAGAAATGGCATATAGACACAGATTAGGGCAGGACAGCACGAAAAAAAAACTGCGTCGCACAGTTTTCGGCGGACATTGGACCGAGCGTTTCCTTTCTAATTCACGTTTCACAAAAACTGCTCTGCTCTCCTCTGCGAGAGTGTCTCAATGTGCGCTCGGCCTTAGGCCGGACCCACATGAGAAGCAGAGCAAGCGCAGTTTTTGTAATACGTGAATTAGATAAGGTAAGGAGCTGCTCTGCCTCTCAGTGTGCGCTGTTCCTTTCTAATACGCCTTTAAAAAAAACTTCTCACGTTACATCCATAGAATTATTCAAATAAATTAATAAAAAACATTTATAAAATTTAGTCTGCTGAAGCGATGACGTCTAATTTTTATATCAGTATTTCGTTATAGTCACCCTTTCTGTCATATCTTTTGATTAAATCATCTATAATCACAGTGATATTTTCTATTCGTACTCGGGGTTGAAGAAGCTAGAATCAATAGTCTTTTTGTTTTTTGTTATTTTACCTTATCTACATTTCTTATCTGTATCGTCGTCTAGAAATAATTCTACAACAAAACAAAAGGTAGGTAAAATTTTAACAAAATTTTTTTCTTGTTTTCGTGTGTGCTCTTTTTTGTTACTTCCGGAGTTTATACGCATAGTACACCGGTAAGAAATGTCGGAAGGAATTTTATTACCAGCAGTACTGAACGTTACGGCAGAACTAAACGTGCCGAATGTGCCTCCAGAGATCCCGCCGCTGCCGTCGGTGCACGCAACCACGCTGGAATGGCTTAAAGTGTGGACGGCGACTTCTCAAGACCTAAGAAAAGCCATATCAGATTTGGGATGGTTTGACGGAGGTATCGGCGAGTTGAGCCACTTTCTCAAGGGAGGAGACAGGATTATGGCTAGAATAGAAGCCAAAGAGGCAGAGAATCTACTAGATTCAGGAGATGCAGGAGCTTTGAGAGCGGCATTGGTGTGTCGGGTCAAGAGGAGTATCCTGAATTTAATACAGGCAGAAGAAGAGACACCCTGGTCCATTGTGAAGGACAGGCTGAAGAAAGCATTTGACGGGGGCCGATGGACCTCTGAAGAGGATATATTCCAGATGTTCAGGGAAAGGAAACAGCCCCATCAGTTGAGTGGACAGTACGCGGGAGTCCTGCTAGTCCACTACAATGAGATAACAGAAAAGATGAGGGAGACATTCAGCGCGGCGGAGGTGGAGGCCAGGATGACCTTTCTGTCTACGATTCTCAAGGTCCAACTCGCAAAAGATACAGGAAGAAAGAAGGGCCTACCAAGGGACAAGACGTTCGTAGAATGCGCTCAGGAGATGGTGGATGCAAGTGCAAGGGATGTGGAAGCTCGGATCAGCGAAGAGGAAGTACCTAGTGGATCGGAGTAATGTAACTAGCAGAAGATCGAGAATTCGACCGACCGGAGAAGGAGAGAGACGGAAAGCGGAGGACGAGAGAGACCTGTAGTAGGTGAAAGAAATCAAAGGAAGGAGAGGGGACAACGCAGGAAGGAAGAGAGAAGATGTCACGGGTGTGGCAAAACAGAACACTTGGTGGCCCAATGACCCAGAACGAGATGTTAGAGTGCGGGACGGAAGGGCATATTGCCAGGCAATATGCCTATATGAGTAGACGCAGGGAGAACTATCGCCCTGAACCCATGGAGGTAAACACCCAGGGAGTGTGGAGGAGGATTGGATCTGTGGGATCCTCGTCAACCTCAGAAACGGAGAGCGATGGAAGCGAACCAGGAGACGGAGGTCGGGAGAGCATAAGCAGAGGATGTGGTAACAGGAGGGGAGGACGGCGGTCGACGGCAAGAGAGAGAGCACAAACTAGATAATGAGGAAAGTGCGAGTGGAAAGGCGCCCGCGTAGTAGTTTATAATATCAACGGAGAGCGTGGCGGCTTTCCAATAATTAGAGTCGCGAGTGGTGTGAAGTGCCTAGTAGACACGGGAACCTCTAACACGATACTGTGCCGCACTGCGCTAGAGAAGCTGTGTGAGGGAGAGAGGATATCCCAGTTAGAGGTATGCAATTGCAAATTAATTACTCTGTGTGGTCCCTGGAGAAAGTAGGAGCATCGGGTTCGATATAAAGGGGGCGATGGGCCGTCCGGACAGGAAGTAAGAAATATCGTTGTATAGAGATCTCGAGACGATGACAGAGTTAGAGTCGGGGCGATAACTCGGGAAGAAGACTGGAGGGAGACGTTGAAGAGGGAATATGCGGAAGTGTTCTTCAATGACGGGGAAACATTGGGGATTACTGGGAAAACGGACCACGAAATCGTGTTGAAACAGGATAGGGTCACGTACGTAAAAGAGAGGCGATATCCCCAGGCGCTCCGACAACATATAAGGGAGGAGTTAAAAAATCTAAAAAGGCTATACTATAGACTATACTCCCTTACAGTAAACAGCGCTTCCCCATATAATGGTCCCCTCTTGGCAGTTAAGAAAAAGTCCCCTGAAAGAGAGGATCAAGAGAAATACAGGGTGGTAATCGACTTCAGGAAACAGAATGACAATACGGTGGAAGAGAAATACCCAATACCGCGTTTCGAAGACATATTGGATAGACTAAGCGGGGCTGCGGTTTTCTCCACATTAGATCTTAAAGTTACCAGATACCAGGATACCATCAAATAAAGATGCCCCTCAGGGACCAGCACAAAACAACATTTACGTTCGAGAGAGGACATTACGAGTTCACTCGGATGCAGTTTGGCTTAAAAAATACGCCCATAACGTTCCAGCGATTGATGGACGAATTTCTACGGGGGATAGGCGAATCTTACTGCAAGTATACATGGACGACCTATTAATCTTCAGTAAGGATGAGGCCCAGCATGTCAAAAATTTGAGGACTAAAGTTGTCAAAGGAGAAGTCAATATTTGGGCAAACTCAGATAAATTTTTTAGGCCACACAATATCTAAAAATGGGGTTAAGCCGGACATTCGCAAGGTGGAGGCAATCCAAAAAATAGCTGTACCAAGAAACGTCAAAGGGATAAGGAAGTTGTTAGGGACATTAAACTACTATAGGCGGTTTGTTCCAGAAATGGCAGACTACTTGGTGCCCCTTAACAACCTTCTGAAGAAAGGTCAGAAAGTAGTGGTCACCCCAGACATGGAGAATAATATCAGAAAGTGTATGTCGCGGCTGCAAGAAGAGCCAGTGTTAGCATTTCCGGATTTCACGAAACAGTTCAACGTCACGACGGACACAAGCGAGTACGCGTTAGGGGCAGTACTATCAAAGGAGGGAGAAATCGGTGATAAAACAGAGGCATATGCTAGCAGACGACTCACCGACGCAGAAACGCGATATAGTGCCCTGGAACGCGAATTGTTAGGCATTGTTTGGGCCATAGATCATTTCAGACCGTACGTATTCAAGGCACATACGGACCATAGACCATTACTTTGGGTGGGAAAACTTAAAGATACTTCGGCAAGAGTAACCAGGTGGAAAGAATTCCTAAGTCAATACGACATAGAAATAGCTTATAACCCCGGAAGAGAGAATATCGTGGCGGACTGGTTATCAAGGGCGATACAGGTCAATGCAATAGAGGACGAGAGAGGGGAACACTCCAGGGGCTTAAGACAATTTTTAAGAGACTGGACACCAGAGGGTGAAGGCGAACAGCAAGGGCGGGAATCAGAGGGCGCCGGAGAGTCACCCGGAGAGGAAAGCTCAGAGGAAAAGAGGCCCCCGAATATGGAAGAAACAGATGATATAATAAACAGCAAGGAGCGTCAGATCATCTGGAAAACCAGGACATCTGGATTAATGAAGGTGGAGTATGCAAAATTTGAGAAACGTAATATCACCACCTTATGGTCACAACCAGGAGTTAACGAGGATCAGATTTGCAGGGCTTTAGGTGACGCTTCCAAACCGGGAAAAATTCATTACCTATACGTGGGAAATGCCTCAATTTGGGAGAAGATTGACAGGCTATGGAGGTCCGAAAAGATCGGAATAGACCGGGTTTTCATTCGGTGTAAGCGTATGGTGGAGACGATAAGGGAAGTAGAACACCAGAAGGAGATCACACTCGCTTACCACCAGGGTAAAACGAATCATCGCGGGGTCAGTGAAACTCTGCAGGCGCTAAAAAGGAGATATTTTTGGTGGGGGATGAGGAAAACAATAGAGGGTGTAATTAAAGCATGTTGCGTTTGCCAAACAACGAAGTACGATCGGCACACTCCGAGGGCAACACAAGAAGAAAGTCCTACACCTATCGTGCCCCTAGTGGATTTACAGATTGACACATTCATGTGGAGGGGCTACAAATGGGTCACGGTAATTGACGTATTCAGTAAAGTAGCTAAGGCTCATCCTATAAGAGAACGGTCGGCAGAAGCGGTGATCGGGGCGCTGCGAACCTGGTTCCAATTCTACGGAGTCCCGGGCAGGATATCGTGGGATGGTGGAAGGGAGTTTGACAACGCGGATATCAGGGCTGAAATAAAAATGAACGACGTTGTATGGCATTTGAAAACTCCCGGACACTCCAAAAGCAGAGGGAAGATAGAACGACTCCACAGTACGCTGGGCGACCATTTGAGGGTATACCATGTAGACAAGGGCCTAGAACTAGAAGTCACAATGACGAAAGCAATAGCAGCATACAACCCCTCTATTCACTCAGCAACGGGATACTCCGTATAGTATTGTTCGGGTTGAGAGAGCTGAAAAGGGATACGGGGAACAAGGTAGTAGATGAAGAGATGTCTCGGATGCTAGTAAATAACAAAATAAAAATCGCTAAGATCTGGGAGAAAACGCCCCGGAGCATAGAGAGGGACAAAAGTAGGAGAGTGGCGCGGGAGAACATCAAGGTGCGTGACAGGACCGATGGGGTAACAATAGGGACAATAGTTTACCGGAAGGTAGCGTCCAACAGGGGAAAGGAATTAGTTTGATACGAAGGACCATTCAGAGTAATCGTCATTCGTGAGCACAGCATCGTGACTATCCAAGGCATTATAAGATAAGGCACAGAAAGCATAGGAAAATGCACTTAGAGCAACTAAAGCTTCCAGGTGGGGAGCCCGAACCAATACCTTAGTTCTGGAGTATCCTTGTCTCATCCAGGGAAGAACCTAGCCTCTTCCCATTATATCCCGGATATGCTTATTTAATTTTGCTTTGTGTTTCTAGAATCTCAGGTTTTATCTAGTGGTTTTTTTTTCCATTGTATTGTATTCAGGTCATTATATAATAGTACATAGGAAGATGTCTTTTATTTTTATTTTTATTTTTTTTTTGTGTTACATAGTAATATATATGATGTAGGCTAGGAGATACTTTTTGTTGTTTTTCTCTCCTCTAGCTAAAGTTAACGAAGGATATTCGTAAACTGGCAGGGGGGTGTTAATATGCGAGGTAGCATGATGTTTAGTTTAATCCTATTGCTAGAGATAAACAGACCAGTAATGTATATATAGAGGTTTATGTGAACAATAAAGTCAGTATATTCTTGGCGTTCGTGTGCGTTGTTTCAACTCCTTCTTTCCTTTTTAAGTAAATAACTTATATATATATATATATATATATAGTAAACAAGCTTTTAGGAAGAGACTATTTAATTATAGATATAGAATGCAAGGCCTCAAAGTCTTATAAGTTGGAGTTCATGGGCCATCTCCACAATCTATATATAAGTCTGTTTCTAGCTTGCATGTGAAACTGTTGTAGCCCTGAAGATGCCTGAATAGGCGAAAATTTGGCATGTAACCTGCACGATTAAGTGAATTATTGAAATTATACGAGACTTTGAGGCCTTGCATTCTATATATATATATATATATATATATATATATATATATATATATATATATATATATATATATATATATATATTAGTGTCCGACCGAAACCGAAACTTATTTACGTTCATATATATTTCTAATAAATGTGTGTAATAAATCTAGTTTAGCAATAGGCGAGCGCAAGCGACGGTGCTGCTACTTTGAGGACCTAGAAGGAACTAGAGAAACGGGGATAGAAGCCGTGCAATAGACTGGAATTCATAGGTTTTTTGCCGTTTTTAATTTATTTTTCCATTATTAAAACCCGATTGAGCAAAAAATTGTTGGAAAAATGTCTAAAAGGTATTGCTCGGTCCCTCAGTGTTCAATTAGAAAATCAAAAGACGTGTCATTCCCTTTCATTTCCAAAAAATAAAAAGATTCTTAAAGAATGGATTATAAAATTAAGAATAGATAAGCCTGTTTCGAAACATATGACGATATGTAGTCTTTATTTTAAAGAAAGAGACTATATTTATCCAGGTAAATATTAGTATTTGACATTATATTATTCCAAAATGCTAGTTTTATGCAAATAACATTGAGACCATAGTGTCATAGATTTGTTTTTCTTTTTTAATTTTCCCCATTTTTCTATTACATCCGTTGTTCTTAATTGTTCCATGTTCTCAATGCGAAGCCTGAAAGTTTTGAGAAATAAATAAATAATATGACAAAGAATCTAAGCTGTCATAACAATGATTGTGTGAATAGGTAATTAATGTTATTACTAACCGGAAAACGTCTAGTAAAGTTACAATGATGTGTTTGCATTTACCAGAACTACCAGCTTTACATGTACAATGACAAGAAAATTGCTTATTATTAATAATACATTTGATTTCCACTTTTATTTGATGGGACAGTCTTATAAGATTGCTAGTTTAAAGGCACGAGGCTTGTAAAATAACTGTTTTTTTATTTTTAGATATTACTCCACATGTAAATATGTGGTTAGGATCAAGAATAGCCTGCCCATTAATTAATGGTCTTTTAAAATTACCAATTATCTCTATCACATCAACTAGGTCTGACACCTTTCTTTCCGACATTTTGCAAAACTACTAGCGCACTCTATATTCGATTGCGCCCGCCTATAATATCAAAGAAAGCTTATAAAATGACAGTACTTTAACTCAATTATTCATACAATACGTAGGCTTGGTACAGAAAAGTGGTAAGGCAGGTGTGCTTGTTAGGTTATAGGATCGAATCCCGGCCCCTAATTCCTAGTATGGCTGGTCCCCGCGGGATGCTAGACCATACCCACTTAACTAGTACAGCCCTAAAAGTTGAAATAATCTTGAAATAACAGGCATATAATAATAAAAATGTATATCTAATTATCATATCTACATACAAAATATGCAGTAAATCTTTGCCACAATAAAGCCGATGGAATACAAAATTACGGCTTATTGAATACGTAAAGCTGTATCTCAGAAGATTTTTAGTCTACTGTTTTGGTCTCAAATATAAGCAGATATAATCCAGTTTAAAAATGTATAGACTAGTTTTTTGTCGAAAACGTGCTTCTTCATGATCAAAACGCAAAAACGTTTGTGGGATGTTATTGGTGGTCTGATTGGGGGAAGGGGGCTGCCAAGGTCAATAAATTGGTTTTTGCATCTGAGTCCCAAACCATACAAGAACAGAGGACAAAACCTACTACCATTTTGATGCAACTTGAGCCCCCTTTATATTACAAGGTTACAGACTAAAATATTTTTTTCTCATTTGTGGACACGTCCGGTTTCTCCAACAACTAATTTAAGTCATAAGTATTTAAAATATATATTATTATTTAATGTTAAAATTATTTTTGTATAAATCAAATTTCATTATTAATAAGGAGATAATTAAAAAGCACTAAAAGGTTCTTAACATTCAAGATAAAGAATAAATACCATTCTTTATACTCAACGTAAAGAATTCTGTATGAAAATAATGCTTTCATAACATGTTACATATAATTTATGTGGCATATCCCTGTTTGTCATTATCATATTTTTTTCTCCACACCCAACTTAAATCTTTCGATCAATTAAAGATATCAAAAGTATGAGAAAAATCTATGTTTTATCGAAATGCAATACAAGTTTAACTAACTAAAATAACAGATAATTCACAGTAATAAATCCAAGGGTGTTAAAGGCCATGAAAGAAATCGAGCTAACAAGCTGAAATCGTGTAGTCCTACTTCCTCCGAAACTTCGGTCAGTCACATATATATATATATATATATATATATATATATATATATATATATATATATATATATATTAAACCTATGTATAATTGCAGGGATTCTATTCTTACACATTTTAAATGTTTTATTTACATAAAGCAATATATAATTACATTATGTAATTAGGTATGTACATTTTTATTTTAAATGAAACTCTTAAATCTGAATTGCACTTAACCTATGTGCTTGTTTTGCTATTTATTTTATGAAAATTAATATAAACACTGGGAATAATGATGAATAAAATATAAATATGCGGGCATAACTTAATTTACTGCTTGGGAGGCAAAATTTATTATTTTCTACAGTAAAGCAAATTACCCAATAATATCAATTATTAGAGTATAACTTTACAGAACATTAATTTGAAGATTATAAAGAATGTATTTTGCTCTTTTGTTAACTAAATTGGATTTCAACTTAACAACATGACTGCTGCGAATATTGAGATAACTATTTTTTATTTAAGTACAAAATAATATTTTCATGGCTCAGTACACAAAATAGTACTGGAAACTTGGAGCATGGTTTTTTAAGTAGAAATATAATCAGCAAAAAGAAATTATTATTTTTTTTGTCTTCATCTGATTTTATATAGACTTCATTTGTATTCTGAACACATGTGTAAATGCAGATATGTCCACATCATTTAAAGTTTTAGGGTTGAATTGAATTTTACAAAAAGTCCAGAATTTTATTCTGATCAGTTTCAGTAACACATCCATCCTAAAGAACTTACCTGTTAAACAGGAAGGCATGATATTGAATATCAGCCAAGGCATCATACTTTATGACCACATGCTGCTTTGGTTGAACAGCGACACAACTTAAAAACAGTCATAGCAAACGAATAGGTGTTTTACTGTTGTTGTTTTTTTATTTTTTTTATCGGCAAGTAATTATTACTGCAGAGCACAATTTTAAGATTTCTGAAGAGACAAAGTGTAATGTGTATATATGCTCATAGCCTGAAGCCACATATTTATAATGTAAACATTTTGTCAACAAATATTATAATGTAAAAAAATCGAAGAAGGTGGATTATTTGTGGTTAAAGTAATTTTATTCCACAAAACAAAAAAAAAAAAAAAAAAAATCAGCAGGAAGTGAGCCCTACAAATATTTTCATGTTTTCTATATCTACACAGGAGTAATTTACGTTTATAATTAGGAGCTCCTTTTTCACAGAATTTGATGCTCTACAACTATTATCTGTAAAATTTTCCATTTAAAGTAGCCGTTTTCGAGTTGGAGGCATTAGAACATGAGCTTAATTAATTTTCCAGGCACAGTGGTAAAAATGACTGATCTTTGATAATCAATTCTGGCAAAAAGACTAATCCAATTTCTATTTTGATTCAATGTTCTCTGATTTTAAAGAGAATATAATTTTCTGTGCAATGGATTATTTTGAGTTATTAGAAAACACTTTTAAAAAATCCAAAAATTTCGTGTTTAGTACTGTCTGTTCAAATAAGTAATGTAATCAATACATATAAAGTAAAGTAATTACATAATCAATCTAAAGTTATAATATTGAAGAAATAAAATTTAAAAATAATTTATTTTTTGAAGAGAAAAGATTTGGCTCCGCCGGGAGTCGAACCCGGGTCTCCTGCGTTACATGCGAGGATGCTAACCACTACACCACAGAGCTCGGCTCAAGGCAGAGCAAATCCTTCCTCTTCACTGGAATTCAATGTCAAATAAAATATCATAAATTGGACAAAATTTGTCCACCTCCCGCTACTACTCGCAAAACTTGTGAGATAGGGGGAGTAGGTTTCAGTGAAGAGGAAGGATTTGCTCTGCCTTGAGCCGAGCTCTGTGGTGTAGTGGTTAGCATCCTCGCATGTAACGCAGGAGACCCGGGTTCGACTCCCGGCGGAGCCAAATCTTTTCTCTTCAAAAAATAAATTATTTAAAAATAATTTAAAATGGTGGTCAGCCACAAATTAAGATTAAATTAATTAAAATAATTTAAAAAGAAATTTAAAAATTATATTAAAAAAAAAAAGAATATTTGTTTTCTGTTATATTCAACTGTAGGTTACAGCAAATACGATATGGTTCAAACAAATTATTTTCATTTATTATTATTTCCCTTCAAGTTGTTCACCAAAAAAAGTGTTAATTTATTAATTCATATTTTTAATCTACTTGAAAGTCAATTTGTGATTTCAAAGGAAATTGTGCAGTAAGATTTTAACACTAATATGATTAGATGTTATTTATAGTGATTTTAATGTTTAAGGAGACTGAAAGCCAGATACTAAACATTTTTACTCTTTATATTGGAAAATAAAATAGTACTTTTGAATTCTTGCTTTTTGTTTATTTTGTAGAATTACCCAACAAAGTCGTAACAACGAATTTTTCAAATAAAAAATACTGCAGGACCCGAAGACCTGTTTCCTGCTGGGCACTAGGAAGCACCAAGGTCCCAAAAAGCACCAAGGAGACACACTTGTCACAAGGCTGCCATTATGCCAGGATTCACTGGGCCTTATAGCCCACGTGTAACATACTCGTATTTGTAAAAATTTATGTGTTGTGTTAAGGGTTTAACCATTTCAGAAAGCGACTATGATTGTTAATTAATTAGGGGCAGTTAATATTTAATTATTAAAACCTATTTAAGGAACTAAATTATAATGATTAAAGATTAACTTCTACAATTTTTTTCACCTATAAAAATTTCTTTAAATACATGAAGCATTCATTTCATGCTTTTTCATACATTTTCTCAGTAAATAACTATTAAAAAGTTTGTTTTAACTATGTAACTATGGCAATTCAAAGCAATATCCACCCTGGTGTGTAATTTAAAAGATCTCTATTTAGTTCTTATAAAAATTTCCAATTATTTACCACGGAAACAAATAGTTTCCGTCCAATAATATGAGAGTAGAAATTAATTTTTTTTTTCTTTCATATCAATTGCTATTTAACAATTTTTAGAGTGAATATTATTAATTTAAAATTCACATCCTTCCAATGATATATTATACATATATGTTACTTAAGTTACTACTGGAAATTTTCAACCTGAGAAAAAATTGTTGTTGTTTTATAACTGCAGTTATACAAGAGATAATTGTTTTTATACATTAAAAAACAATTTATAGAATAGTTTTATGTATGAAACTACACTAAACTAAAATAAAAAAATCACTTATAAGATATTAAGTTCTTGAGACTGTATTTTTCAATAGGTTATCAGAAGGGGACCAAATTAGTCTCAACAATAAAGTTTTTTATTTAAAAGACGTTTCGGCTCTTATGAGCCATCTTCAGTTCAGCAAAACAGGTAGACAAAATCATTTGAAGTCACACAGGGCAGATACAACTCTCACCAATGTTCCCTAACCCCAAGACACCCAAAACACTGTTTGCTGAGTGTTTTGGGTGTCTTGGGGTTAGGGAACATTGGTGAGAGTTGTATCTGCCCTGTGTGACTTCAAATGATTTTGTCTACCTGTTTTGCTGAACTGAAGATGGCTCAAAAGAGCCGAAACGTCTTTTAAATAAAAAACTTTATTGTTGAGACTAATTTGGTCCCCTTCTGATAACCTATTAAAAAAATCATGGCAATGGGTGTGTATATATAATCATGCGAAATAATCGAACAGAGTTCCAAGCGCAAGTGAAACAAGTACTGGTACTTTAAATAAAATTGTTAGCTGATGTAAGGTAGTATTGAGCCTGATTTTTTTTTTGCAAATGAGAGGTCAATAATAGTAAATAAAGTTTATTATTATGAACTGCAAAAAAACCGGCACACCTGGAATTTTGTCGTTTTTTTCTTCCTAGTGCGAATAATTTCATTTTTTATTTGTACAGGGTGGAGCAGAGTAAACGCATGTTTTTCACTATTGAATGATTGGACCCGGTTTGATAAAAATAATAAAAACAATCATTGAGGGATAGATGTTTTAATACAGTAAATTTCTGTTATTATTTATTTTTTCTAATAACGGGTGATTCTTTCCCTTGCTTGTACCACAGCCTAGATTCTCCTCGGCATGCTGCTGATTAAGCAATTATTATTGGTTAACTCTTTCCTGTTCAATGTCGTCCCATTCTTCCACTAGTGCGGTTTTGAGGTGTTAAAGGTCAATTAGAAGATCGAGTCGCCTTCGGATACGCCTCCTTACCTCATCCCATAGTGGGCTGGCCACTATAGGATGCGTATACATGCATATATGCATGTGGCCCTACGTTGTCATGCATTAACATGAAATCATCACCAATGAAAGGGACGAATGGCACTACATACTCTTCCAGAATTTTGGATACGTACTTGTGTGCAGTTAGATTCCCTCTCTGGAACTCATGGAGATCGTCTTCGCCACTAAAGTGATCCCACCCCAAACCATTACAAACCCACTACCTTCAGCCACCCTTTCGAAGATATTGCACAGTGCAAATCATTTTCCTGGCCTTCTCTGCACTCTAACCCGATGATCTGAAGCGAATAGTGAAAATCTCGAATCGTCTGAAAACAATGCCTGAGCCCAGTCATGTCTACGCTGATTGTTCCTGAGCAAAGATAAGACGAGATGCCCGATGTGCTAGGGTGAGCTGAACTCCCATAGCTGGGGCCCTTGATTGAAGGTGAACTTCATGAAGCCGCCTCTGTACCGTATCCACAGTGATATTCACATTTCGGGCAATTCAAAGCCTATGATTGGTTTCCACGGCTGTCTGAAAGTGATTTCTTAACGCCAGCATCACAATAAATCTATCGCCAGCAGGAACTGACGCTCGGGGCCGACCTGAACCCGGCCTCCTGGTTAAGTTACCACTTGGCTTAAAAAAAAAAAAAAAAAAAAAAAAAAAAAAAAAAAAAAAAAAAAAATAGTGAAAATGAATGTGAATTTAAAAATGAAATGTAACTACACAATAACTGTAGATGAACTAATGAGGAAATCATTATTATTGCTAGATCATCATCATTATTATTTACTTCGTTCGGGATAATTGATATGAAAGTCTTTCTGGCCGTTACCTAACCAGACCAAAACAAACAATATTCTCAGATCGTACTTTAAATACCTATTTTTCGAAAAATGTAGGGTGCGCCGTTTTCTTTGCTGTTTAGTTTATATTTATGTATACGAGGTGTGGCTATTAAATAACGAGACTGACGCTGTAAAACATTTTATTTTTATTTCATACATTTTTACTTATTATTATCACATTCAATATACACCCCTCCTCTATCCCTACAACGCTCCATGTGAATCTTCCATTGTTCGAAACAGTGCTGGAAGTCTTTTTCTGTCAGCTCCTTCAGGACGCGTGCCGCTTTCTCTTTCACAGCTTCAACAGACTCAAATCTTGTTCCTTTTAATGCAGATTTCACCTTAGGAAACAGATAGAAGTCGCACGGCGCAAGATCCGGCAAATAAGGCGGATGGTCTAACACTGGGATGCTGAATTTGGCTAGAAACCTCTTAACAGACAATGCGGAATGAGCCGGCGCATTGTCTTGGTGGAGAACCCATGACTTGTCCTTCCACAATTCAGGCCATATCAATTCGTACAGTTTCAGCAATCGCACGAATACTTAACCGACGGTCAGATCGAATCATATTACTGATTTTTTCGATACTGTCATCCGTTTTCGACGTGGAAGGGGGACTGGGGCGTGAATCATCTTGAACGTCTTCTCGGCCATCTTGAAAACGCTTAAACCACTCAAAAACACGTGCAGGCGATAAACATTCATTGCCATACACTTCTTTCAATAAATTATAAGTTTCAGTAGCGGTTTTTCCAAGTTTCACATGAAATTTCACAACAATTCGTTGCTCTACTGTTATACTTAACAAAAAAACAACTCTAATGCGAACGAAGGCTACGGCTGTACTGATTTGTTTACAGAAGCGAGAGGCACTACATTCGAAAGAGAAGGCTTCACGATAACAGCTGTTGGTTGCTGGCGTTTGGCGCATGCGCACTTCTTCTGTAGCAGCGTCAGTCTCGTTATTTAATAGCCACACCTCGTATTTATGATTTGTTTTATAAAAATTATTATTATAAATTTTTCAGTTTGTAATTATTAAAATCCTAATGAAAAGGGGTCAAATTCTATTTTTAAGACTGAAAATTTAGGGGTATATTCGCCGTACTGAAAAAAATAGTAGCCTAAGAACCAAGTGTGAGTATATGTCATTCATTCCTAAGAAGTTACCACAATTGGTATTTTTTTAAAATTTTGAAAAAATACTAATCAGCTTTGGAGGGTTCTTGATTCTCATTAGATATGATAAGTTTAATCAAAATCACTTAGAGCCATTTTTGACGGAATATTAAAGATGAGTGATATTGATTGAAATAAAGTAATTCATTTTTGAAAAAATGGTTGCATTAACATCACAGGCATATGGGCATAATGTACTAGAAAAATCAGAAAAGATAAGTAAATTCCTTATAAAAATAAATATTGTATTAGAAATTTGATTAAACATAGAGTAATATAGGGAAGGAAGAATAAAAAATTATAAAAATACAAAAAAATCAATATTATCAAGTTAAATTAGTAAACTTATTAAAAATTCTAAATGAAATAGTTAAAACAAAGGAGTAAATTTATTAATAATTTTAGTTTTTAAAAAAACTGAACATTGTGATGAAAAAACCAAAAGCAATTTTAGCGAAAAAAAGCTATAAATAAAAATTTTGAATATAGTGTTAAATAGTGAAATATTCTTTATCTCAGTTAATCTGATTCATCTGAACTATAGTTTTCTCTAATTGTCTTCTTTGTTAATCTGTTTATTTTGGGTTTATTGGTATTTTTATTTGGAGGTTGTGTGATATCTCCTTCATATTTAATTACACCACTTAATCCTAGTCTCCATTCTAACACTTCAGTTGAAAAATCATCACAATTTCCCAAGTCTGAGAATCCAACTATGTAATCCTTAGTTTTTCCACCTACTGCGATGAGTAGTGTAGGAATCACTTTAATCTTTAATTTTCCTGAAAAATCAAAGCAATTCAAGTACCACCAAATTATTTAAAACTTATTCAATAATTATTTAAAAATAATATCCAACAAATAATGTTTAACTATGACGGTCTCTATATTAGATCCTAAAACTTGGATAATTACCAGCCCCCGTTACTTTGCTGCAATGTGTCAAGACCAAGCTGGTAGGATCGTTGAAGTTGAAGAGGAAAGGTTGACAAGGCTAGGATAGTCCCCAAGGTTAGCTCAATAGTAAGAGCGCAGGAACAGTGATGTAGAGACCCAGGTTCGATTTCCAGCCATGGCCAATCTTATCTCAAATAAAATTATTTTACTACTCTAGCACCTCTAAATTACATATAACTAGCTGACCCATGCGAAGCATTCGCACTTAAAACCAACTTAATTAAAGTACATATTTAATTGCATATTTTTGCTTGTAACTCGCAAGAGACATAGAAAATTGGAAAAGTGTATATAACCAAAAATGCTCGTCTCGACAAACTGGAAAAATGGCACCTTCGACAAAGCCCTGCGACCCTTTTGAAATTTTCCCTTATAATTGCAGTTTTTTGCTTACAAATCGCATTAAGGATTTATAGAAAAAATGTATATGACCGAAAATATTCTCATTGAAAACCTGAAGAGACTTAGAAACCTCTACTACCCAACCTGTATCACCAAAACCGCGGTTTTGAGCTTATAATTCACAATCGAAGGCGAAATGAGTGGTTTGTATATTTTTCCAGTGTAGCGGTTAAGGAAAGCTTTGAAATGATGCCTCATTCATGAATTTAATGAAGTATTAAGGAAATTATGGCGTACAGACAAAAAAAAGGCTTGGAAAAATAATATATTATATAATTAAAATCTAATTTAACATTAATTATAATGGAAGATATACTATTACACCATAGATGTACGGCAAATAACTAATTCTTCTCTAATCAATAATCATGTCTGGTATACAAATACAGTGAATAGAAAAGACTACAGTGAAATTATGGGGAAGGAAGTGGTCCTTTATGTAGAGTACTGGTACCCCTACCTTCTGGGTACTTTTCAGTTTTCCTGCTCATTTTTGATAAAATAGTTTAAATGTGGTTTAATTTTAATTTAATTATCATTTGCCTAGAATTTGTTAATAACAATTGGAAAGATGACAAATAATCTAATATGAAGGACTCTCTTCACTGATAAATATATACAATCAGATGGTCATCGTTGAATTATTTGTAACTTAGTTCACCCCCTTAAAAATATGTTTGGATTAACCCTTTAACCGGGCGGGACGTATATAGGCGTCCAACCTAAACTACAGCGCCAACGGGCAGGACGTATAAATACGTCCTTGAAATATATGTTGTGCCCTGGAACGGGTGGGACTTATATTTTCGTACAACACATGTAACGACGTGAATTTACATATATATATATATATATATATATATATATATATGTATGTATGTATGTATGTATATATATATATATATATATATATATATATGTATGTATATATATATATATATATATATATATATATATATATATATATATAATTTATAATATTTATAATAATAATATATTTAATTTATATTTATATATATAACTTTTGTACTCTTTATATTGGTTAAGGCTGTAAAATTTATAATTTCTTAATTCGATACTTTTATATTTTTGTTGGTATTCCTTACTATTTGTTTGTCATTTTGTGTTTTCCTTTATGGTTTATATATAAATAAACGGAAACGAATATATTCCATAGCATTTCAATTTATTTTAAGCATAAATAAAAAAAATAATAATATGAAGTTACATTGCACCAGGCGGGACGTATATACACGTCCAAGTGAAAGAGCTCGCGCCCGTTGTAGGATGCGTAATTTAAAAGGGAACTCCCCGGTTAAAGGGTTAAGTAATCAACTCTTCCCAGCAGTTTATCAAGATCGATAATTTAGTTTCCGTTACAAAATGAGGAGGCCTGATCAAGCCATCTTCAAAAATTAACCAGAATTGTACATTTATAGCCTAATATGCAACACACATCATACCCCTATCCACAGAAAGCCACACCTCTTCACCCTTACCACAACTTTTGATATCAGTAGTCAAAAAACTGCCATTTGTTTCACTTGTTGCCCCAGGTATATTGTTTCAATAATCATATGGTGATAAAGTGTGCAGAAAGGTTCTCTCACTCTCACTCTCACTCTCACTCTCACTCTCACACTCACACTCACACTCACACTCACACTCACATCTCTCTCTCTCTCACTCTCTCTCTCTCTCTCTCTCTCTCTCTCTCTCTCTCTCTCTCTCTCTCTCTCTCTCTCTCTCTCTCACTCTCTCTCTCTCTATCTATAAGCTCTCAGCTTGATGTTACACTTTACTTTATCTTATTAAATGTATTATGTTTTTATTCATTGCTGTAACCATATGCATATATTTGTCTGTAAGAAAGGGCCAAAGGCCCTAAGACAATAAAGAATCAATCAATCTCTCTCTCTGTCTCATTTTTTGTGCTTTTAAGTGGCAAATTCAAAGAAAATCTATAAATTCGGTTATTTTTGAGTCAAAAGACCCAGTGAATATATTTACCCTCACTGCGACTGAAATTACCTTTAGTTTATCTGTTTAAGGGGATTTATCTCTTTAGGGCTGTTGGAAATAAGTATTTCCGTGAATCTTTTAATAGAGAGGCAGCAAGGTAGCTGAGTGATTAAGGCACAATCTCTCTCATTTTTTGTGCTTTTAAGTGGCAAATTCTAAGAAAATCTATAGATTCGGTTATTTTTGAGTCAAAAGACCCAGTGAATATATTTACCCTGACTGCGACTGAAATTACCTTTAGTTTATCTGTTTAAGGGGATTTATCTATTTAGGGCTGTTGGAAATAAGTATTTCCGTGAATCTTTTAATAGAGAGGCAGCAAGGTAGCTGAGTGATTAAGGCACAATGCTCCTAAACTCCAAACCATTATAGATAAAACTATACACTTAACTTATAAATCTCAATGAAAAAAAAAAAAATCATATCCTAACCAGATAAGACCTACCAGCTAAAAATGGGGCATTTTCAGCATTAATTTTTAAGAATCTAGCTTCAAGATGGTTAGATGCTATAATT
The DNA here is from genome assembly GCA_911387785.2 of Aelia acuminata. Classification (NCBI taxonomy): domain Eukaryota; kingdom Metazoa; phylum Arthropoda; class Insecta; order Hemiptera; family Pentatomidae; genus Aelia; species Aelia acuminata. Next base: position 55,033,090 of record OU426980.1, on the reverse strand, counting down.
TTCAAGTGATGGTCAAATATTTTGCATCGAGGTGCATCTCTTTTATAAAAATGTACAACAATTTCTGGTGACTTTTTGCAAGCAGTGAAAAAATCTTTTTCATCTATTTCAGTATATTCACCATGACCCTGAAATTTCAAAAATTATATAAATTAATAATATAAAACTTTGAGTAGCAAAAGATAAACTCTCTCTCTCTCTCTCTCTCTCTATATATATATATATATATATATATATATATATATATATATATATATATATATATAACTTATATTTGAGCGCTTAAAATATAACAAAACTAAAAAATAAAATAAAAAAGAAGGCGAAATAACTCACACGGATTCAGAATATAGACTAACTTTATTTATCTTTGGTTCCTACTTATATACTATCTGAGGTGTTTAAATCTCTTAGATGGTATTAAGCCTAATACTACCGTACTCCAGATCTTAACTCCCCCCCTCCCGCCAGTTTACGGGCAATCCCCGTAAACTTTAAATTTATTCAAAATGCAAGTTAGAAGTCAAGATCATAGCCGGCAGCCTTAGGTTCTTATACCTTACGCATAACTTACAAACTAAAAGTACAAAAGTAAAATTATTCTTTCATATATATATGTGTGTGTGTTACATCTTTATCAATTTTAATTTACAAATCACAATAAGGTATAAAATAATATATTACTGAATATCATTCATAACCATTAACTAGGTATAAAGCATACTCAATTGTAACAGCTGATAATCTTAATAACAATTATACATCATCATCATGAGGGGCACTAAAACCCAATACAGGTCTTCGCCGCATCAAGACATCCCCCTATTCATCTCTGTCTTGCATTTTCCAAGCTCGGGTCTTGGGTTTCAGCTTTGACCTCATCTGCGCATTTAAGTCTTGGCCATCCTCTCTTTTTTCTTCCATCGACATTCCCAGTCCATTGTAGTCTTGATAGCCTTATAAATTACACCACATCTGGTCCTCGGTCAATTTGGTACATCTATGCATTGTAAATGCTTCAGCATGTACTGAGTGCCATCATTTATGGGGCTAAACATTTTTCTCAGAATTTTACTCATAAAAACCTGTAAGATGAAGGCACCTTTGAAGGCATCACCATGTTTCTGAAGCGTATGTCAGCACGATTCTAATAAAAAATTTGAACAGAGCAATTTTGAAATTCCTTACCAGCAAATGACTTTTTAATATTTTAGCCAGGCCGGTTATTATTCCACCTGTTCGCTGTCATTATTTGTCTCTGTATTTCTTGGCTAGATATATCATCTGAAGATGTATATAACATAAACACAACATTTATAAATGTTTAGATAAAAACATTTATTTTTTAAAAACAAAACTCAAATTTTTATAGTCAGTATAAGGAATTAAACATTGATCTAGACAACCATTATACTTGAACTGATGATTTAAAGTTTATGAAATTGAACATGAGAGTGGTTGTCACATTTAAATAATAATAAAACTAGGTGTAAGAGCATTTAACTTGAAAGTGATAGAAAATGTTTACATTATGACGGCATTTGTCCATTAGTTAATGAAATTTGTTAAAGTTAGTTATGAGCACTTTTGTCAGTCTATGATATAATATATAATTTTTACTAAAGAAGACAGCCAAAGTAAATAAATTATTGTTTGAAGAAATTTAAATATCTTAGCACATTTATGCACCTATCTTTTTCCAGAGTTGGGCATATTTATATTTATAAATACGAATATGAATTTATTTTTATCTTAATTTTAATGTGAATATGAATAAAAATTTATTTATATCACAATATTTGTGAATATGAATATAAATAAATTCGTATTTACAAGTGTGAATATAAATAAATTCATATTCACAGGTGTGAATACGAATTTATTCATATATACAAATTTTTCTGTAAATAAAAAAAAAATTCACAGGGAAAATTGTGAATATTCACAAAAAAATGTGAATATTTATATCTCAGCTGTGAATTCGGCCGTATTAACAAATAGAGATGTGAATATGGAAAAAATTCACAAATTGAGATGTGAATTTCTACTAAATTCATAATTTCCCAATAAATTTATAAAATTCTTTTCGGATTTCTCTATATTGGTACACATTATAGAGTTAACCCTTTTTAAGGAAATCACATTAGATATTACCTGATATCGATTACTAGGTTATTTGGGATGCTGATTATGAAAAAAATATCGATTTTGAGATTCCACCGCCAGGTACCGATTTATTACAACTTGCGCGATATAATCAATCTTGTTGTCGGCTATAGGGTTATCTGAGGTTCTAATTATGAAAATGATATCGATTTTGAGATTCCGCCGTCAGGTATCGATTTATTACAACTTGCGCGATATAATCAATCGTGGTGTCGGCTATAGGGTTATCTGAGGTGCTGATTTTGAAAATGATATCGATTTTGAGATTCCGCCGTCAGGTATCGATTTATTACAACTTGCGCGATATAATCAATCTTGGTGTCGGCTATAGAGTTATCTGAGGTGCTGATTTTGAAAATGATATAGATTTTGAGATTCCGCCGTCAGGTATCGATTTATTACAACTTACGCAATATAATCGATCTTGGTGTCGGCTATAGGGTTATCTGAGGTGCTCATTATGAAAATGATATCGATTTTGAGATTCCGCCACGGTGGCCACGGCTAAAGGGTTATCTGTGGGTACAATAATGATAATAATAATAATGATTAAATTTGACACATATCGACATATAAATCAGAGTATAATTAAATTCATATTCGTATTTTAAATTAAAAATATACCTATAAACCTATAGTTAACCCTATAGCCGACACCAAGATCGATTATATCGCGCAAGTTGTAATAAATCGATACCTGACGGAAGAATCTCAAAATCGATATCATTTTCAAAATCAGCACCTCAGATAACCCTATAGCCGACACCAGGATTGATTATTATATTATATCGGTGGAATCTCAAAATTGATATTTTTTTCATAATCAGCATCCCAAATAACCTAGTAATCGAAATCAGGTAATATCTGAGGTGATTTCCATAAAAAGGGATAACTCTATAATGTGTACCAATATGGAGAAATCCGAAATGAATTTTATAAATTTATTGGGAAATTATGAATTTAGTAGAAATTCACATCTCAATTTGTGAATTTTTTCCATATTCACATCTCTATTTGTAAATACGGCCGAATTCACAGCTGAGATATAAATATTCACAATTTTCCCTGTGAATTTTTTTTTATTTACAGAAAAATTTGTATATATTAATAAATTCGTATTCACACCTGTGAATATGAATTTATTTATATTCACACTTGTAAATACGAATTTATTTATATTCATATTCACAAATATTGTGATATAAATAAATTTATATTCATATTCACATTAAAATTAAGATAAAAATAAATTCATATTCGTATTTATAAATATAAATATGCCCAACTCTGTCTTTTTCTCCAATTAAATTTAGTTTTCTTAGTACCAGTCAAGAAACTCAAACCACCTATCTCATAGATACAATACGTGCTATCTTGTTGCTTTGAGGGCACGAGTAATGGTGTTAATGGTCGATATTGGAACAGAAATCATACATTTCACCCTAGAACCTGGAACTACAAATGTTTCCTAATGCAGCAATTCAGTTACTGATTTGTATCTACTAGTCACTGTTCATCAAACGGAACAATTTTAAATTGTTAAAACAGTTTACTTATTTTTACCTTTAAATTTTAAATTTAATTTACTTTAATATGCTACTTTTTACTTTTCCAGACCCAAATATAACCGACCCTCAGTTATCTACATTACAGTTAATCAGGACCTTTACAACTTGGGCACCATTTTGTGTGGCCTTGTGGGTTACTTATCCCTTAAGAGCGAGGGAAGAGAGCTGGAGTTGAAAGGTGGTATTAAATGAAGCTAATGGAGGCCTTTTTTTACTGAAAGACACGATAAGAGTACATTAATATCACTGTCACACAATCTGTTGAATAAACCAATCCAAGAAGCCACTTTTCCAAAGTTAATAAAACATGCTTTTTTTTTTTTATTAATTTTAGTTTTATATATTATTTAAATGTATTACTATAAGGAATTTCAATTTCAATAAATATAAAAAATAGTGTTGGTGTTATCAGTATGAGAGGTTAGTGCCAGGTTATAAACATTATTGATATCAGTTTATTAGGGTCAGGAAAAAAACAAATTACCTTTCATGATTTATTTAAGTTAACATTATTTTAGGTAAAACTTCTGAACAGTAGCTCCGGTACTTTTCAGTAAGGCACCCTAAACATATCTCAACCCTATTGGGGTTTACTTATCTCTGATAGAGCAGTGAGTGGGCGTTTAAAGCTAGGATTAAATAAAGCTAGTCAAGTTATACTGAAAAAGAGTTCAATAAATTACAGTCAAAGTAGACTACGTCCAGGAGCCTCTTTCAGAAATATTACCTAATTTTTTAATTCCTGTTAAATTTTAACAGAAAATTTAATGAATTAACCCTCCATGGACTAGCATGTCCATATGATCACACCAAACCTACCCCCACTCAAAAGGAGACCCTACCTTCCCACCCTTATTTTCTTGACTCTATCTCTTCATCCCATTTCTATAAGATGCCAATGTTGATTTGTGACCAAAACTGTGACGATTGACGCACCTTTTACTTCAGAAGAAAATTGTGAAATCTGATGAATTTTGGAAATGGATTCTCACAAACGGAATGTCTCATAATTTTCGTAATAATTGTTTTTAACGGATAAGATTGAAGAGTTATAATCTATATAGTCTTATCATGCTATAGTTTGAGTTTCATTAGAAAATAATAATCTCAATGGTTTTTATACCGCCATAAGTATGAGTGTGATCATATGATCATGCTAGGCTTTACCCACGACATAATTTTTTAAATTGGTAATTCAACAAAATTTTGATTTTTTTTTTTAAACAAACTAATAAATATTAATTAATAACTGCTTTCTAACTGATTTGTTTTTTAGATAAGCTATTAACTTCATTAATTAAATTAATTATTGTTTGCAAAATATATATATAGATTTTAAATCTAAGTAATTTTCTTAATGTCTAGGTTTCTAAAATATATCAACCATTATCTTACAACTCTACCCTTTCAGGTAGTGATAAAACAGTTTTCAAATCTTTACAGGTAGGGGTAGAATTGTCCTTTGTACTGTTAGCTCTAGGGTCACACCGCCAGATGTGGCGGTCTCTCTTTTGCCATTCAAGTCGAGAGCAGCATCTCAATCACAGATAGGGCTGAATCAGCGAGTCCTGACAGACATAAGTCATGATATAGTCTACCATTTCGTGGTTGAAGGAAATCGTCATCGATGTGCCCTCGAATCATGTAAGAGGAGGACTGTGCGCACCCAGTGTGAAGTGCGGTGTAGGCTTGTGCATCACATGTTTTGCCGGGTTTCACAAAAAATAATTATAATTTGTTTTTGTAAACCAATTATTGTAATTAATGTAGAAAAAGTTATAAGTAAACTTTTTATTACAAAAAAAAAAAAAATTAAAACTTCCTATTTCCATTTAAAAAATCAACGTGGGTAAGTCATGATCATATGAACACGGCCAATTATGAGCAAACGGTAAGTCCCGTATTTTTTTAAATATTTTTCCTTAATTCTAACATGTTCATTGACAAAAAATATCATACTAAATCTCATGTTTTAAGAAAAAAATTTTGCTCGTCCTTGGAGGGTTAAACTGATGGAATCTTTTCATGCTATGTGACTACTATTGTAAAATATATATATCTATCTTGTAAATAAAATAAAAACTCTCATATTAACATTACTAACATTAACTTATCTATCGAGTTTCCATTAAATTTACAGACCTTGGCTATCCAATCAGTACGTAACTGAGCCTCATGTTTCATTTCCTTTAGTCTTTGCTCTCTAAGTTTTTCAAGAGAGGTACCGTCTAACTGGTCCAGTTTATAAAGCTCATCATCGACTTTCTCTTCAATAGTTGATATTATATTGTGCATAATTTTTTCCTGAACTAAATTATCCATTGTGATCAATACTAAAAATAAAAAAAATAACAACAACTAATAATTAACAATAGAAATAATTAATTAAATTAAATGAGAATTAGCAGTTCCAAAATCATAATAACCAATTCGTGTGATAATAACCAATGCTGTTGTTTGTCAATTATAAATCCAAATAAAACAATGAGAATTACTAAAAGTTCTTTAATACTCAAACATGAAAAAGATTTTTAGTGGAGAAAAATAAATAACATAGATATTCACATATGTAATTAAAAACAAGTAAATTAATAAAAATAGTAATTGGAGACTTCAACGCTAATGTTGGGAAAGAATCTGTCTTTGGACCCACCATTGGGAAACAGCCTCCAAGAGGAATCTAACGATAATGGGAAAAGACTTATCAACTTGGAAGCATCTAGAGGATCGGTAGTTTGAAGCATGCTATTTCCCCATAAACGTATACAACTTACCACTTGGTTATCAAACGATCAAACTGACCAAATTGACCATATAATCATCAGCTCATGGCACAAATTAGGTCTCTCAGCCAACGTTGATTCAGACCATTATCTTGTTGTTGCATAACTAAGACCTAAATTATCAATTAATCGATCCCAGAGTAACACAAAATGTCCTAAATTCAATGCTGAGAGGCTTAAGACTGATATTTGGACCCGATATACTGCTTTTATGGGCAAACAATTTTCACAAGATCACCCCAAAGAAGATGTGGATCAGGATTGGGAAGTTTGCCACAATGAAGGAAGTAGCCAGCAAAATACTGGGATATAAAACCCGCACTACTGGGCATATGTAGTTCGATGAGGAATGCCAGGAGGTAACTAATCCAAAGAATGATGCCTATCACCTGATGCTGCAAAGAAGGCATACCCATAGCTCTGCAAAGACACCATGAGAAACGCTTACATCAGAGAAGGAAGAGGGAACGGGATGTGGATCAGCTGGTTAATCTGGAGATCTAAGGAGTAACGATGTGTGCAGCTTCTACCAGCAGAAAATTCCTCAAGCCTAATTTAAGAGCATGTAAAGACACAGATGGCACTCTCCTAAATGTATTCAGAGCATACAGGATTGGTGGCGGAACCACTTTTTTGAGGCTGCTAAGCGATGGAATTGAAATTCATACCATTTGGGGAGTTCCGATACCAATTGAGGACCCTGAGCCACCAGACTTCGATGAGGTTCTGGAGGCCATTGAAAATTTGAAAAACAACAAGACAGTGAGAGCTGATGGGCTGCCATCAGAATTGCTCAAGTACGGAGGTAAGGTGGCAGTGAAAGCACTTTACAAAATTATTATGGATGTTTGGATTGGTGAAAGAATGCCATTGGACAGGAACAACACCATAATTTGTGCAATTCACAAGAAAGGGGACATCCGTGGTATCTACAAGGGCTTTTCACTGCTTTCTAGTGCATTCAAGGTATTGTCCGGAATTGAGTTCCTCAAGCTACTGCCCCACGCAGAGAGAGATTTGCAGGCTGGCTTTAGGAGAGGAAAGAGCACAATAAACCAATTTTTACTTTCACTTACCTATATATGAAATATATAGTAAGTGGAAGTATTGCGATCGTGAAAAATTTCGACTTCCGGTTTTCACCGGAAATACACGTTTTGGGACCCCCTGAGTCGAAATAACCAAGTCCCGCGAAATGGTCTGTGTGTGTGTGTGAACAGACTAGCTCAAAAACTATGAACCGTGGGAACCTGAAATTGGGTATTTAGTGTAGGTATATGCCCGCGATGTGACAGCAAAAATTTCATCAAAATTGCTTAAAGGGAGGGGGTACTTTATTTAATAAATTTTTACGTTTTTTCGATTTTCTCAAAAACGGCTCTAACGATTTTGATTAAACTGAGTATTCCATCTATGTATATGCCCGAGATATGACTGTTAAAATTTCATCAAAATTGATCAACCGGAGGGGGGACTTTACTTAATAAATTTTGTATCATTTTCACGTGTTTTTTTTATTTACTCAAAAACGGTTTTAACGATTTTGATCAAACTGGGTATATGATGTATGTATATGCCCGAGATACGACTGTAAAAATTTCATCAAAATTGATCAACCAGAAGGGGGACTTTACTTAAAGAATTTTATCTAATGTTTACGTTTTTTTTTATTTTCTCAAAAACGGCTTTGATGATTTTGATGAAACTGGGTATTTGATGTATGTATATGCCCGCGATGCGACAGCTGAAATTTCATCAATATTGGTGAAACGGAGGGGGTACTTCATTTAATAAACGTTTTCTTATGTTCAAGTGTTTTTACTTTCACTTACCTATATATGTAATATATAGTAAGTGGAAGTATTGCGATCGTGAAAAATTTCGACTTCCGGTTTTCAACGGAAATACACGTTTTGGGGTCCCCTGAGTCGAAATGACCAAGTCCCACGAAATGGTCTGTGTGTGTGTGTGTGTGTGTGTGTATGTGAACAGACTAGGTCAAGAACTATAAACCGTGCGAACCTGAAATTGGGTATTTAGTGTAGGTATATGCCCGCGATGTGACAGCAAAAATTTCATCAAAATTGCTCAAAGGGAGGGGGTACTTTATTTAATAACTTTTTAGGTTTTTTTCGATTTTCTCAAAAACGGCTCTAACGATTTTGATTAAACTGAGTATTTCATCTATTTATATGCCCGAGATATGACTGTAAAAATTTCATCAAAATTGATTAACCGGAGGGGGGACTTTACTTATTAAATTTTGTAACATTTTCACGTGTTTTTTTTATTTACTCTAAATCGGCTTTAACGATTTTGATCAAACTGGGTATTTAATGTATTTATATGCCCGAGATATGACTGTAAAAATTTCATCAAAATTGATTAACCAGAGGGGGGACTTTACTTAATAAATTTTGTAACATTTTCTCGTGTTTTTTTTTATTTTCTCAAAAACATCTCTAACGATTTTGATTAAACTTAGTATTTGATCTACTTATATGCCCAAGATATGTCTGTAAAAATTTCATCAAAATTGATCAACCGCAGGGGGCACTTTACTTAATGAATTTTGTATCATTTTTACGTGTTTTTTTTATTTACTCAAAAACATCTCTAACGATTTTGATTAAACTTAGTATTTGATCTACTTATATGCCCAAGATATGTCTGTAAAAATTTCATCAAAATTGATCAACCGCAGGGGGCACTTTACTTAATGAATTTTGTATCATTTTTACGTGTTTTTTTTATTTACTCAAAAACGGTTTTAACGATTTTGATCAAACTGGGTATATGATGTATGTATATGCCCAAGATATGTCTGTAAAAATTTCATCAAAATTGATCAACCGCAGGGGGCACTTTACTTAATGAATTTTGTATCATTTTTACGTGTTTTTTTTATTTACTCAAAAACGGCTTTGATGATTTTGATGAAACTGGGTATTTGATGTATGTATATGCCCGCGATGCGACAGCTGAAATTTCATCAATATTGGTGAAACGGAGGGGGTACTTCATTTAATAAACGTTTTCTTATGTTCAAGTGTTTTTACTTTCACTTACCTATATATGTAATATATAGTAAGTGGAAGTATTGCGATCGTGAAAAATTTCGACTTCCGGTTTTCAACGGAAATACACGTTTTGGGGTCCCCTGAGTCGAAATGACCAAGTCCCACGAAATGGTCTGTGTGTGTGTGTGTGTATGTGAACAGACTAGGTCAAGAACTATAAACCGTGCGAACCTGAAATTGGGTATTTAGTGTAGGTATATGCCCGCGATGTGACAGCAAAAATTTCATCAAAATTGCTCAAAGGGAGGGGGTACTTTATTTAATAACTTTTTAGGATTTTTTCGATTTTCTCAAAAACGGCTCTAACGATTTTGATTAAACTGAGTATTTCATCTATTTATATGCCCGAGATATGACTGTAAAAATTTCATCAAAATTGATTAACCGGAGGGCGGACTTTACTTATTAAATTTTGTAACATTTTCACGTGTTTTTTTTATTTACTCTAAATCGGCTTTAACGATTTTGATCAAACTGGGTATTTAATGTATTTATATGCCCGAGATATGACTGTAAAAATTTCATCAAAATTGATTAACCGGAGGGGGGACTTTACTTAATAAATTTTGTAACATTTTCTCGTGTTTTTTTTTATTTTCTCAAAAACATCTCTAACGATTTTGATTAAACTTAGTATTTGATCTACTTATATGCCCAAGATATGTCTGTAAAAATTTCATCAAAATTGATCAACCGCAGGGGGCACTTTACTTAATAAATTTTGTATCATTTTTACGTGCTTTTTTTATTTACTCAAAAAATGATTTCACGATTGTGACCAAACTGGGTATTTGATGTATGTATATGCCAAATATGTAATAGCCAACATTTCATCAAAATTGATCAACCGAAGGGGGGACTTTACTTAATAAATTTTGTATCATTTTCACGGGGTTTTTTATTTACTCAAAAACGGCTTTAACGATTAATAAAAATAAGATATGAATGTAGAAAAATGTGTGATTTTGGGAAATGATATCTAACGAAACACGTCAATTTCTTATCTAAGTAAGTTGGTAAGTGAAAGTTGTGTGTTGCGCGCACGCACCAGATTTTTTTCCCTTAGGTTGATGCTAGAATGTACTCATAAATACAGTATTCAAATCCACTACCTGTTGGTAGAATTTTGTGCCACATATGACAGTGAAAAAAAGGAAAAACTCGGAAATACCAGTGGGGTACCTTTAAAGAATACAAAAATTTAGGTAAATTTTCCTGTACTTAAAGTTTTATAATTATACTTGTGAACATGATATCAAGGCGGCATGAGTATGATGCTCAATGATGCAGGGCATCACAGTCAATAAATAACTATTAATGCAGTTGCAACTATAAAGAGGCCATAAGTGTTACAGAAAAAAAGGTTAATAAATAAATAGAATACATCAAGATACTCAGAAACTATATCCACTAAAGTAAAAAAAAACTTCCTTAAGACAGAATATACTATAAGACAGTTATTGAGCAGGCATAAATTATTTATATAAACCACAAAAACACTCGAAATATTAGTGATGTCATGTTATATCTATTGGAAAACTGAACACAAGAAAAATATGACTAAAACATTACATTTACATGAAACATTGTCATTCCAAATATTAACTGCTAAGGATAAACACATTTTTAATAGAATTAGAACAATGGAGCAGCAGAGTACTTACTGAGGAAAAATAACTACGTATTCAAAAATGACACAAAAATGAGGACCGATATTTTTTTAAAGATAAATGAAATACAGAAATGGAACTTTTAAGAACAAATCACATTTAAAAATAGTAATCCTGACAGGTGTCAACATTCGCAACATGCATTTGAATTACACCCACACAAGTATACTAAAGACATGTAGGTAGAAATATATAGCAAAGTTACATAGATTAAGTAAGATTTAAGAAACTTCATTGTTTTAACTTTTAGTAAACATTTTAAAAGGTGACTTTTAGGTAAAATAGTAATAATAATAAAGTACGAAAATTCCAAAATAAATAATAATAATAGTAATAATGATTTTCCATATCATCTACGTAAAGTATAAGATACAAAGATAATGGTAATATTATCCTCAACATGGATCGAAACTCAAAAGAATCTCCACATATTGTTTCAATATTGCAGAATTAATTCTATAACAGTTAACACTGAGAAAACAAAAATTTTACTTTTCCATAAAGAAGGAAGATTAAGTAAACTTAATAGTTTCTCTTAAGATGGCAAAGATGTGGAAGTTGTTAACACGTTTAATTATTTGGGCACAATATTTTCCTCATCTGGTAAATTTTTTAAAGCATGCGACTCGGCCATAAAAAAAAGTGCTGCTGCTAATTCGGCTGTTGCAAACATGTAAATCTGACTCATGGGAAACTAAATTTAATTTATATGAATCTATGTCTGAAAGTGTTTTGCTATATATGAGAGACAGAGACAGAGGTCTGGGGTACCTGCTATTTTAAATCATTAGAAAAAAGTCAAATAAATTTTTTCAAGTACACATTAAATTTGGCTAAAAACACTCCTTTAATTATTTTAATTATTTTGTTAGAATTGAAGAAGGTTGAATACATATATTATTTTAAATATTTCGAAGAATGATTAACTGGTGGGTTAAAATTTTAAATATGAAGGACGATCAGCTAACTAGAATTTGTTTTAATAGATTGTTAGAGCTGCGTGATACAAAAACAATGCCATTTAATTGGGCAACAGAACTGGGGGACCTGTTATGTATAATTGGAGCAGATGATGTATGGTTGGGTCAAAATCTAGATTTGATTATAAATAGTAAGATGGACTTAGAGGAGGCAATGAGGAATCATCTTCTTAGCCTAGATATAGATAGAGCGACGAAGTCCACATTTAATTTATATTATAGAAATATTTGTCCTTTAGGGTCTTCAGCACCGTACCTCTGTCTCTATGCCCACATCAATAAATTTAAAATTCTTGCACAATTTCGTTTGGCAAGTAAAAAGGTTACACGCATTAACATTGATGGGAAAACAATAAGATTTGATTCTCAACTACCATGAAAATATTGTAATTTAGATTTAAGCGATAATATCTATCATTATTTATTAGAGTGCAAGACATTTGAAGAACATAGACTGTCTATTTTAAACAATTATATAAAATAGAAGCATATGGAGATCCCATTATTTCATTATTAGATGTTGAGGACATTAAGCATTTAAACAGGATTTTTCTTTTCGTTCGTAATACTGTAGGTAAGGAGTTTAATACCCTTTAAGTAAAATATTTGATATGTATATATTGTAAAAGGCAATATATATTTATATAGTGTAAAAGGCAATTTCTCATTTTACTTCCAATCCTATGGCATTGTTTTTATTTTATTAAAGAACCTGATGATCTTTTATTGTGATGATGAAATAATTAGGTATTGTTTTTTATGTACTATATATAATATTATTTTTTGTATATTTAGAGCCAGACCTCCTGTAATTGTAAATTTACAAAATACAGTATTTATCCATCCATCCATCCAATAATGATTTTCAACAAATCTGTAAAATTAAAGTGTTTAAGTAAGTATTGTCATGAGTATAAAATAATTTTAGCTAATAGAAATTCAGAGCATAAATACTAAAATTAATTAAAAATTCCAACTACATATGATATTAAAAAAAACGGTTCTAGTACAAAAGTGCGGCTTATGCGCTGCTCACTAAGGTGCCCTTCAAATTAAGGCCCGATCTCCACTGAAAAGGACCCTTTTGGGGGTTTATTTGTCTCTGAAGAGCGAGCGGGAGTCGAAAGCTAGAATCTATCAAAGCCAATCGAACTCCCCACTTTTTAACTGAAAAAAAGCGATGGGAGTTCGATAACATGACGGTCACATAACCTCTCATAACAGGCCACGCCCAGCAGCCGCTCTTCAGTACCTTTGGGTAAAGGTACAAAAGTGGTATATAGGTAAAGGTAAAAAGTGGGTACTCGAGTTTACAGTTTTAATTCCATACTTGACCATTTGAGGGAAGAACGAGGAAGAAAAAAAATTTAGAGGAAAGAAGTCTTGAGGTTTGCAACGCTATAGTTTCATGCATCTGCAGCGGTAGTGGGGAGAAAGGAGTAATTACACTCATTCGCTATGCATAATCTTGTGTATTTTTGCTAAAGGTACTGAAGAACGGATGCTGGGCGTGGCCTGTTATGAGAGGTTATGTGACCGTCATGTTATCGAACTCCCATCGCCTTTTTTTCAGTTAAAAAATAGGTAAAGATACTGAAGAGCGGCTGATGGGCGTGGCTTGTTTTGAGAGGTTATGTGACCGTGTTGTTATCGAACTCCCATCGCCTTTTTATCAGTAAAAAAGTGCCTTGATTGGCTTTAATAGATTCTAGCTTTCGACTCCCGCTCGCTGCGCTCGCTCTTCAGAGATAAATAAACCCCTAAAAGGGTCCTTTTCTTTGGAGATTGGACCTTACTTTGAAGGGCGCCTTAGTGAACGGTGCACAAGCCGCACTTCAGTACCTGTACCAAAAAGTGCCTTGATTGGCTTTAATAGATTCTAGCTTTCGACTCCCGCTCGCTCTTCAGAAATAAATAAACCCCCAAAAGGGTCCTTTTCAGTGGAGATCGGGCCTTACTTTGAAGGGCGCCTTAGTGAACAGCGCATAAGCCGCACTACAGTACTAGTACCCTCGAGTGTATTTCCGAGATCCCCTAAATCAGCGTAGAGCTTGGTCGCGAAGTCGACAGGGTTTGGCTAAATGCCCATGAAATCTGCGCTTTCAGATACCCAAGAAAGTGAAGTCCGGATCCATTTTGTCAAAGGAGTTTTCTTATTAAAAAACAAAAAGATTTTACAAGCTGGTCGACTAACTGATACCATGTAAGCCGGTTGACTGTAGAACTTTGCACATACACCGCTGGGAGATATTTCAATGGGGGCAGTGTAAAAAAAATGAACCGTTGTTAAAATGCAAGCGGTTCCCGGGGATCATTGCATTGTAATTCAAGGTCAACTAATCAAGGTTTTTTTTTAATTTAACACTCTATTTTTATAAACCACATTATGTGTTAAGAACACTTTGATAAGTTTTATAACAATAAACATCAGACATTCTATGTACATGGCATTATGCAGTTAGTGGAAAGATGGGAAAAATTCATATTAAATAATGGTCAATATACAGTAGATTAAATAATGTAAATAATAGACTGAGTTTTATTTCAGCCTGAAAAACTGAAAGGACTTATTTGCCAACCTAATACCATCTTTATTTCTCACAAAGGAGATCTAGTATATTTTTGGGGTTAATGTGCATTTAAAGAGAAATAAGAGTTGGCACAAGATGGATAGGGTAGTGGTTAAATAAGCTAAATTATATTAATTATTATTTATTTAATTTAGCTTATTTGATGGCAACAAGGACCCTCCTCTGCTTAAACTGTTTTTTTTTTTTTTGTTTTGTTTTTTTCTCTGCTTGTAATTCAAGGTCAACTATCAACACAAAAAAAATTACATAACTTTTTTGGTTCCTACACAATGAAAGTTTAAAAAAAGAAAAAAAATGTTAATTCATGAAATCTTTTTGTGAATTACCATTTTTTGGGCGACGAGACTGTGGAGCATCATTGATGACCAAATTTCCTAAATGAAATTTGGCATACCGATTTTGACAGGTGCCTTCGGTTAAGGCATCCTATCCATAAACACTGCACATTTTTCTATGAGCTTCTCCAGTCATTGGCGGATCCGGGGGGGGGGGGGGGGCTGCAGCCCCTCCCTTTGGAAATTTTTTTTTGTCATTTAAAGATAGAATTTGACTTTCCTTCATGTAAGGAAGCAAGTTAAAGAACAAATAATGTGCAGAACAATTAGAATTTTAGTTGTTGGAAAGGAACATAAAGGTAAAAAAGCTGATTAGCAGATCCAAATGAAGTGCTATGAGGCTGCAGCCCCCCCCTGTACAATCGGCTGGATCCGCCCATGTCTCCAGTATGCTTACCTTTTTTAAAATAATACAACAAAATATGCCAATAATGAATGATATTTTCTTTTTATTAATTGTGTTAATTGATTTTTATCAAAACTAGGTACCAACATAGTACAATAATAATAAGCAATTTTCTTGTCATTGTACGTGTAAAGCTGGTAAATGCAAACACATCATTGTAACTTTACTCTACATTTTTCGGTTAGTAATAACATTAATTACCTATTCATACAATCATTGTTATGACAGCTGTGATTTTCATGACAGCTTAGTTTCTTTGTCATATTATTTATTCATCTGTCAAAGCTTTCAGGCATCACATCGAAAACTTGGAACAATTAAGCACAACGGATGTAAGACAAAAATTAAAAAGGTATTTTAAGTGGAAAATTAAAAAAGAAAAACTAATCTATGACACTTTGGTCTCAATGTTATTTGCATAAAACTAACATTTTGGAATAATAAAATGTCAAATACTAATATTTACCTGGATAAATATAGTCACTTTCTTTAAAATGAAGACTACATATTATTAAGATTACATACATATGTTTCGAAACAGGCTTATCAATTTTTAATTTTACAACACACTCTTTAAGAAGCTTTTTATTTTTTGGAAATAAATGGAATGACACGTCTTTTGATTTTCTAATTGAACACTGAGGGACCGAGCAATACCTATTAGACATTTTTCAAATAATATTTTGATCAATCAGGTTTTAATTATGGAAAAATAAATTAAAAACGCCTGAAAGTAACTGATGAAGTTTTGAAATCATTATGGTTTCAACGCTTACCTGTTCCTTGCCAAACCGTATTAGCAGTTAGTGATGAAGCATTAGATAAGTTAGCATTATAAGCGGATAGGATCATAGAAGTTAGTTCTAAACAACCAAATGAGAGCTGCGGAGTTAATACTGTTTCTAACATAGAGTCTCAGATTAAAGATCTCACTGCAAGAGTTGAAAGGTTAGAAACATCTATTAAATACAACAGGTCTAGATCTCGATCCAAGAACCGTAGTGTCTCTAGAAACCCGGAATTCTGTTATTACCACAGCAGATATGCTGAAAAAGCTAAAAAATGTGAACAACCATGTAATTACCAACAATCAGGTTCGTCAAACTAGCTCCCCGGTCACAAATGGCGGAATGTGCTCGGGGCGCAACAAACCGCCTATTTATCGTTGATCCAACATCAAAAATAAAATTTCTCATTGACACTGGCGCTGATGTTTCTGTTTTACCGGCTAAACCTCCTGATAAAAAGATAGGTCCCTCAAAATATAACCTTTTTACCGCTAATGGAACACCAATACCTACATACGGTGAATAGTTAATTTCATTATCATTGGGCCTTCGCAGAAATTTTCAATGGCCATTTATTTTGACCACAGTCACTCACCCTATTATAGGAGCAGACTTTCTTAAACATCATAATTTAATTGTTGATTTGCAGCGTAGGCGTCTTATTGACGGCAAAACAAACCTTGCTACCGCAGCACTGTCTCACTTCAACGCAGCAGGTACTTTAGGTGTACTGACACTTAATACAAACGTACCTGATCAATTCAAAAATTTACTCCAGCGATACCCAGAGCTAACTCGCCCACCTAATTTTCTCAAGAGCAGTATTCCACACAAGACTGTTCATGTCATAGAAACCTCAGGGCCTCCCGTTCATTGCCGTTTTCGTAGGTTGCCTCCAGAGAAGCTAAAGGTAGCCAAAAAGGAATTTCAAGTAATGTTGGACCTAGGCATCTGCCGTCCATCTAAATCGTGTTGGGCTAGTCCCTTACATCTAACTAAGACGAAAGACGGCGGGTGGCGCCCCTGCGGTGATTATCGTCAATTGAACGCAATTACCAAGCCCGACAGATACCCCTTACCACATTTACATGATTTTGGAAACTCCCTAGCAGGAAAGAAAATATTTTCTAAAATCGATCTGCTCCGAGCGTACAACCAGATACCCGTGGCCCCTCAAGATATTGAGAAAACAGCAATTATCACCCCGTTTGGTTTGTTCGAATTCACAGTAATGATGTTTGGCATGAGAAATGCTGGCCAAACATTCCAAAGATGGATGAATGAAATTTTAGGTGAGTTCGACTTCTGTTTCATTTACATTGACGATGTGTTGATAGCGTCTACATCAATGGAAGAACACCTGCGCCACCTAAACATCGTATTTCAGCGCCTTTCACAATATGGAATCAGCATTAACCTCGCTAAATGTGTTTTTGGAGCAACAGAATTAGATTTCTTAGGACATCGAATTAATTCTGCTGGTACAGCACCACTGCCGGATAGAGTTTTAGCTTTAACTACTGCTGAACGCCCGGCAACGTACCGCGCCTTACGTCGTTTCCTTGGAGCTATAAATTACTATCGGCGATTCATGCCTCGTGCAGCCTGGCCTCAAGTTATCCTGAACAATGCATTGAAAATACGGGATAAAGAGGATAATACAATCCAATGGACTGCGGAACTAGCAGACGCCTACGAACGCTGTGTCACTTGTCTAAAAGAAGCAACCTTGCTCAGCCACCCTCACACAGATGCACCACTCTTACTTCAGGTAGATGCCTCTGATGTTGCCATCGGTGGAGTGTTACAGCAAATACAGGATGATGCACCCCAACCATTGGCGTTCTTTTCACGGAAATTAAGTGACACTGAAGCTCGCTACAGTACCTATGATCGAGAACTGTTGGCTATTTATTCAGCTGTTAAACATTTCCGTTATCTCGTTGAAGGTCGTGAAATTGTGGTTTATACAGATCACAAGCCTCTTGTTTACGCTTTTGCCCAAAAGCCTGAAAAAGCGTCACCAAGGCAATTAAGGCATCTGGATTTCATATCCCAATTTACAACGGACATCAGACATGTTCCTGGCAATGAGAACGTGATTGCCGACTACTTATCACGACTTGAAGAAATTTCCACTTTCGATTTAGCTGACGTCGCTCATCAGCAAACTACCGACCCAGAATTACAGGAAATTTTGCGAAACCCTGACAAATTTTCCATAAAACTTTCAGAAAAACCAGTTCCTGGACTTGGAATCATGATTTACTGTGATGACAGAAATCGCCCATTTGTTCCTTTAGCCAGCCGTCGAACAGTTTTTAATCTAATACATAACCTATCTCACCCTTCACCTAAAAGAACTGCAAAAATGGTCAAAGATCGTTTTGTTTGGCCTTCTGTAGATAAAGATATTCGTCAGTGGTCAAAGGAATGTACCAATTGTCAACTATCTAAAACTAGTAGACACACGCGTAGTCGACAAGGACAATTTCCACACACGGATAAGAGGTTTGACCAAGTGCACCTAGACATCATTGGACCATTTCCTGTTTCACAAGGTCAACGGTATTGCCTAACATTAATAGATCGCTTTAGCTCGTGGCCAGAAGCAATACCTATTGAAGACATCACCGTCGAAACTAGAGCTAAAGTGTTTGTTAGAGACTGGATTTCACGATATGGTGTGCCTACCAGCGTTACCACTGATAGAGGTCGGCAGTTCGAATCGAATCTGTTTCGGGAATTGAATACCTTACTCGGCACAAAGCACTTCAGAACAACAGCTTACCACCCACAATCAAACGGCAAAATTGAGAGATGGCACCGTTCCTTAAAGACCTCGCTAAAATGTCACAATTCCGCTAATTGGGTTGCCACGTTACCTATTGTGTTGTTAGGTTTAAGGACTGTTGTCCCCTAAAATGGATATTCTGCAGCCGAACTTCTCTACGGTGTCAACATCCGTCTTCCTGGGGAATTCCTGGAGTCCACCGAAGAAACCAGTAATGATAAGTCATCGTTTATTACGCACCTAAGGTCAACGCTTCATAAATATAGACCAACATATGTACAGAAATCAGATTCCCGCAAATTCTTCATCCATCACGACCTCCCAACTGCTTCTCATGTTTTCGTCAGAGATGACACTGTACGAAAACCACTGCAGCAACCCTACCAAGGTCCTTTTCGAGTGGTTGCAAGAAACACCAAATACTTCACCATTGACCGGCATGGAAAAGAAGACAATATATCAATCGATAGGCTAAAACCTGCGTTCTTAGTAAACCCCAAACTCGATTATATCCCAAACACCTACCCTTCTGCTGAGGACCAGCCAGTTTTACGAAAAACTCGACGCGATCGAATAGTTCGCCTTCCAGCACGCTTTCATTAGGAGGGGGAGTATTGTGGCGGCAACACTGCTTAGGCGATGTAGCCGGAGAAAAAATAGTGTAACCTCTCAGATGGTGATTAAGTTTAATTAACATATTGTAATGCTGTTATCTATGTTAATAAAGAATTATTTAACTTTATGTAGTAATATCACTACATAGTGATGGGAAGAAAAACGCCAAACTCTTTGAAAAAACTGTTTTTTATAAAAAACGGAAAAAACTGTTTTCCTGAACCAGGCCAAACAGTTGGGATTTAGAACTTCCTTCTCTTCCCGTTCTCATTTACAACTATTCAAACGTTTGGAACTCGTTACAGAACGACTGAAATTGAAAAGAACAGTTGTTTTCTTCACCACTAGCGCTCCGTTGTTTGATTTTCCGTTAAGTTTTCTGTGGATTATATTTTCGAATTTCTATTTATTTCATTTAAAATTTAAAGTGACACTTTTACTTTCATTTTTTTTAATGTCAGTTTATTCAAGTGCTAATTAAAACATATCTCCAAACTGCTGTGTATGGATGAGAATACGTTAAAATAACAGGAAGTTATTATATATAGTTCATTACAATGAGAAAAAAAGTAAAAAATTCTAAATATTAAAGAAGTTTATTTTTCGTAATATTTCATGAAGAATTCATATTTTAACATTTTTCTCGATAAAGACCTGTCAAAATTATTTATGTTTGTGATTTTTTTTTAATTTTGTTGCTTCAACAATTAGCGACATTTTCTGATTTTATTCTCAAATTATTATTTTTTTTTTTAACTTAGAAAAATACTATTATTACGTTTACATTAAAACAACACAACACAAAACAAACACCTGATAGAAACATTAGTCTGGAGGTTTTGCTGTTTTCCCCAACCTGTTTTTTTCAAACCGTTTTTTCCAACAGTTGTATTTTTTCAACGAACAACAGTTCGTTGGCGTTTTGTAAAAACAACCGAAACGCCCATCTCTAACTATTATTACGTTTTCAATAAAACAACAACACAAAACAAACACCTGATAGAAACATTAGTCTGGAGGTTTTCTGTTTTCCCCAACCTGTTTTTTTTCAAACCGTTTTTTCCAACAGTTGTTCTTTTTCAACGAACAGTTCGTTGGCGTTTTGTAAAAACAACCGAAACGCCCATCTCTAGTTCGAAATACTGATACTTCGAAAGATGAGAAGTCGATAGAAACTCAAGTATGATGCAGCAAAGGGTGGGGAGAGGAGGGTTTTTTTAAAGTACGATAATTATATCGACTTAAAAGAAATTCGGTTCATTACAGCATCAATGTGTCATTTTGAGATTGGGTGAGATACTGTGCGACGTAAAAATGACGTAATGCTCAGGTAAGACCGTTATTTTTCAAAAAGGAGGGGAAATTGGGGAAAGATTGCGGTCCTAGTAGTTTGCATGGTGACCAACAGATAGCAATGCTCTTATCAGCTGTCAAAGCCAGAAGGGGAATAGTGAAAGTAGTACCAAATGTTTTGACTGAAAATCCTGATAATTGATCATTCTATCGTAAAGGGTAAACAGTTGACCATTACACACCTCTATATTATTTTATATAATATCATTTAAATTACATTAAAATTATAAATATATTATATACTAAGTATACTCAAAAGTTATATCTATTTTCACTTTCACTTACCTATATATGAAATATATAGTAAGTGGAAGTATTGCGATCGTGAAAAATTTTGACTTCCGGTTTTCAACGGAAATATACGTTTTGGGGCCCCCTGAGTCCAAATAACCAGGTCCCGCGAAATGGTCTGTGCGTGTGTGTGTGTGTGTGTGCGTGCGTGCGTGCGCGCGTGTGTGTGAACAGACTAGCTCAAAAACTATAAACCGTGCGAACCTAAAATTGGGTATTTAGTGTAGGTATATGCCCGCAATGTGACAGCAAAAATTTCGTCAAAATTGCTCAAAGGGAAGGGGTACTTTATTTAATAAACATTTTACGTTTTTTTCGATTTTCTCAAAAACGGCTCTAACGATTTTGATTAAACTGAGTATTTAATGTATTAATGTGCCCAAGATATGACTGTATAAATTTCATCAAAATTGATTAACTGGAGGGGGGACTTTACTTAATAAATTTTGAATCATTTTCACGTGTTTTTACTTTCACTTACCTATATATGAAATATATAGTAAGTGGAAGTATTGCGATCGTGAAAAAATTCGACTTCCGGTTTTCAACGGAAATACACGTTTTGGGGTCCCCTGAGTCGAAATGACCAAGTCCCGCGAAATGGTCTGTGTGTGTGTGTGTGTGTGTGTGTGTGTGTGTGTGTGTGTGTGTGTGTGTGTGTGTGTGTGTGTGTGTGTGTGTGTGTGTGTGTGTGTGTGTTTGTGTGTGTGTGTGTGTGTGTGTGTGTGTGTGTGTGTGTGTGTGTGTGTGTGTGTGTGTGTGTGTGTGTGTGTGTGTGTGTGTGTGTGTGTGTGTGTGTGTGTGTGAACAGACTAGCTCAAAAACTATAAACCGTACGATCCTGAAATTGGGTATTTAGTGTAGGTATATGCCCGCGATGTGACAGCATAAATTTCATCAAAATTACTTAAAGGGAGGGGGTACTTTACTTAATAACTTTTTAGGTTTTTTTTCGATTTTCTCAAAAATGGCTCTAACGATTTTGATTAAACTGAGTATTTCATCTATTTATATGCCTGAGATATGACTGTAAAAATTTCATCAAAATTGATTAACCGGAGGGGGGACTTTACTTAATAAATTTTGTAACATTTTCACGTGTTTTTTTTATTTACTCTAAATCAGCTTTAACGATTTTGATAAAACTGGGTATTTGATGTATGTATATGCCCGAGATATGACTGTTAAAGTTTCATTAAAATTGATTAACCGGAGGGGGGACTTTACTTAATAAATTTTGTAACATTTTCACGTTTTTTTTTTTATTTACTCTAAATCGGCTTTAACGATTTTGATCAAACTGGGTATTTGATGTATGTATATGCCCGAGATATGACTGTTAAAATTTCATTAAAATTGATTAACCGGAGGGGGGACTTTACTTAATAAATTTTGTATCATTTTCACGGGGTTTTTTATTTACTCAATAACGGCTTTAACGATTAACAAAAATAAGATATGGATGTAGAAAAATGTGTGACTGGGATATTATATTTGACAAAACACGTCAGTTTCTTATCTAAGTAAGTTGGTAAGTGAAAGTTGTGTGTTGCGCGCACGCACCAGATTTTTTTTTATTTACACAAAAACGGCTTTAACGATTTTGATCAAACTAGGTATTTGATGTATTTATATGCCAAAGATGTGATAGCCAATATTTCATCAAAATTGGTCAAACCGAGGGGGCACTTTATTTCATAACTTTTTTTCCAACTTTTACCTTTTTTTCGATTATCTCAGCTTTAACGATTTTCGTGAAATTCGTCATGAAACTTAGGTGTTCTTTAATATCAGGTAAGCTTTATCATTATTAAAATGTTCTGAAGGGTTTAAATGGGGCAGGGGCCTCTTTTGTTTGTTTGTTTTTTTGTTTCCTATAAAGTACCTTTGTTTTTAAATTAACTGTCTCTCGTTACGCCTAAAAATAAGAAATGGCTAAATATGAGATATGAGATGAAGCCCTTCAGTTCATTTAATGGAAATTATTTATTTCATGGTAACTAAATATAATTTTCAACTTCAAATTTTATTTTCTCTATAAAAAAACATATTTTTTTTTTATTATTAAATAAAAGTTTTTACTTGTGATACTTCGGCAATGCAAGCATATTACTCCAAGTCGTTTGATTTTATAATTCTCTATGTAGTTGTTGACAATTTAATTTAGTTACCCTTTACGATAGAATGATCAATTATCAGGATTTTCGGTCAAAAAATTTGGTACTACTTTCACTATTCCCCTTCTGGCTTTGACAGCTGATAAGAGCATTGCTATCTGTTGGTCACCATGCAAACTACTAGGACCGCAATCTTTCCCCAATTTCCCCTCCTTTTTGAAAAATAACGGTCTTACCTGAGCATTACGTCATTTTTACGTCGCACAGTATCTCACCCAATCTCAAAATGACACATTGATGCTGTAATGAACCGAATTTCTTTTAAGTCGATATAATTATCGTACTTTAAAAAAACCCTCCTCTCCCCACCCTTTGCTGCATCATACTTGAGTTTCTATCGACTTCTCATCTTTCGAAGTATCAGTATTTCGAACTATTCGCGGGCGCAAGCGACCGTGCTCCTTCTTGACTGGAACTAGAGGAAGGGGGATAGAAACCGGGCCAGTACCTGGGATTTATAGGGTTTTTTGGCGTTTTTAATTTATTTTTCCATAATTAAAACCTGATTGATCAAAATATTATTTGAAAAATGTCTAATAGGTATTGCTCGGTCCCTCAGTGTTCAATTAGAAAATCAAAAGACGTGTCATTCCATTTATTTCCAAAAAATAAAAAGCTTCTTAAAGAGTGTGTTGTAAAATTAAAAATTGATAAGCCTGTTTCGAAACATATGTATGTAATCTTAATAATATGTAGTCTTCATTTTAAAGAAAGTGACTATATTTATCCAGGTAAATATTAGTATTTGACATTTTATTATTCCAAAATGTTAGTTTTATGCAAATAACATTGAGACCAAAGTGTCATAGATTAGTTTTTCTTTTTTAATTTTCCACATTTTTGTCTTACATCCATTGTGCTTAATTGTTCCAAGTTTTCGATGTGATGCCTGAAAGCTTTGACAGATAAATAAATATGACAAAGAAACTAAGCTGTCATGAAAATCACAGCTGTCATAACAATGATTGTATGAATAGGTAATTAATGTTATTACTAACCGAAAAATGTAGAGTAAAGTTACAATGATGTGTTTGCATTTACCAGCTTTACACGTACAATGACAAGAAAATTGCTTATTATTATTGTACTATGTTGGTACCTAGTTTTGATAAAAATCAATTAACACAATTAATAAAAAGAAAATATCATTAATTATTGCCATATTTTGTTGTATTATTTTAAAAAAGGTAAGCATACTGGAGACATGGGCGGATCCAGCCGATTGTACAGGGGGGGGGCTGCAGCCTCATAGCACTTCATTTGGATCTGCTAATCAGCTTTTTTACCTTTATGTTCCTTTCCAACAACTAAAATTCTAATTGTTCTGCACATTATTTGTTCTTTAACTTGCTTCCTTACATGAAGGAAAGTCAAATTCTATCTTTAAATGACAAAAAAAAATTTCCAAAGGGAGGGGCTGCAGCCCCCCCCCCCCCGGATCCGCCAATGACTGGAGAAGCTCATAGAAAAATGTGCAGTGTTTATGGATAGGATGCCTTAACCGAAGGCACCTGTCAAAATCGGTATGCCAAATTTCATTTAGGAAATTTGGTCATCAATGATGCTCCACAGTCTCGTCGCCCAAAAAATGGTAATTCACAAAAAGATTTCATGAATTAACATTTTTTTTCTTTTTTTAAACTTTCATTGTGTAGGAACCAAAAAAGTTATGTAATTTTTTTTTTTTTTTGAGGTATTGATAGTTGACCTTGAATTACAAGCAGAGAAAAAAAAAAACAAAAAAAAAACAGTTTAAGCAGAGGAGGGTCCTTGTTGCCATCAAATAAGCTAAATTAAATAAATAATAATTAATATAATTTAGATTATTTAACCACTACCCTATCCATCTTGTGCCAACTCTTATTTCTCTTTAAATGCACATTAACCCCAAAAATATACTAGATCTCCTTTGTGAGAAATAAAGATGGTATTAGGTTGGCAAATAAGTCCTTTCAGTTTTTCAGGCTGAAATAAAACTCAGTCTATTATTTACATTATTTAATCTACTGTATATTGACCATTATTTAATATGAATTTTTCCCATCTTTCCACTAACTGCATAATGCCATGTACATAGAATGTCGTGATGTTTATTGTTATAAAACTTATCAAAGTGTTCTTAACACATAATGTGGTTTATAAAAATAGAGTGTTAAATTAAAAAAAAAAACAGTACATTATGGTAGTAGTACATTATGGTAACACCTCTCTTGGTCCTTTAATATTACTTATCATTGCTGTTAGATTTTTATAGGGTTCATGTAGTTTTATAGGTTCATAAATTGTCAGTTTTATGAAATCAGTTACTCGAAATTTTTTTTGTTTATAAACTCATCTATATATACCATTTTATATAATTTAGTTACATATGTATTTATGTTTTTTTTTTGTGTGATTTCTTTGAATGGATCATACCTGATATTTTTATATGTAGCTTTGTATATTGGTACATACCTTCATACAGGTATACATATCTGGATGCATACATACTGAAGGTATACATTTAAATTGACACAGTTAGTTGATAATAACAACAGATGTTTAAAATTAAGCTTGCAAAAAATGAGAGGACTTCGCAGAAAATGAGTTGGCATACATTTCATAACATTAGTTCTGATACAAGCTATAAAACAATATTTTTCATTTGAGTGGTAGATAAATGATTTATTCAGGGATAATTACTAAAAACTACAGCAACTATACTTTGGCCCTTCCTAGTTTGTACCTAATCATTAACTTAGAGCCGAAAGCCCCAGAGATGCCCAGGAAGGAGTCACGAAGCACTAGTTGGACCAACCAAATTTTCAAAGGTGGCTAATGAACCTAACAACTTACAGTTCTTCTCAACCAATGCTTTTTTTAGGCTGATTTATAGTTGATTATATTCTTTATTCTCTTCATTATTCTTTGATAGTCTGCAGGTTAAAAATATGATTGTCATTTGGAATGAAATGAAAATATAACTTTATTCTGGGACTTTTAGTCCCCTAAGAATAACAAAAAGGAAACATATGGTATTACATTTGTCTGACTAAAATTAGATCAGTAGGATGAAATTATATATATGACATATATACATTATCCTACATTATATATAGGATAATAAAAATACAAATAGTGTTTACACATTGTTCTAAATATTGACCATTTTTACATTTGTGAGGAAGATTGATTATATAGGAGATGGGTGAATAAATGGTATTTAAATGTTGCCAAGGAGGATGCGCTGCATATGGAGTTAGGCAGGGAATTCCAAAGATGGGTTGCACGTACTGTAAAGGATCGCTCAAAGGAGGCTGTTCTACGGGTAGGAACATACAGGTCGGTAGGATGGGATCTTGTGTTTAATAGGTGGATGGAGAAACGAGGTGTAAGGAGGTCGAGGATATAGGTGGGTTTTTTTGTTCTGAAGTATTGGAATGGGAAGGAACCAAGGAGATATTGTCGTCTGAATTCAGGAAGAAGAAAACCTTGCTCAGTATACAATTGGGAGACGTGAGAGTGCCTGGGAAGATCGAGAATGAATCTGATAAGGCGGTTCATTAATCTTTTTAATCTCATCTCCAGTTCACCAGACAGCCCTCCGTATACCAGCCATCCATAATCAAAGTGGGGAAGGATGAGAGAGGAAACTAGGAGATGGCGGGTGCTTCTGGGGAAACATCTGGGGAATCTAAGGAGCTGTTTCAGGACTGCAATGGATTTTCGGGTAATTTGGGATACTTGATGTTTCCAGGAGAGACGATTATCAAAGGTGAGACCAAGGTTTTTTATGGAGTCTTGGAACTGAATAGGAGTGCTATTGATACATAAGAGTGCATAGTAAGGAAGGGTTTTGAGCCGATAAGGATTGCTTTTGTTTTCTCTGGATTTAGCCGTAGTTTGTTTTCTGTCGCCCAGTGGTTAATACTGTTGATGTCCTCTTGAAGTTTTATAGCCGCTTCTATTATATTCAAAGGGTGACATGATATGTAAATTTGGAGGTCATCGGCATATAGATGAAAGTGGGAGTGACGCAATACGGTTGATAGGTCATTTATATAGACGGAAAAGAGGGTTGGAGAAAGGGAAGAGCCTGAGGTACACCTCTGGAGAGAGTTAAGGATGATGAAGGTGGTTTATTAGGAATAATAACTGCTTGTGAACGGGAAGACAGAAGGACTGGAACCAGCGTAGTGCACTATTGGATACGGATAGCTTACGAAGCTTGGAGAGGAGTATTGAGTGATCGACGGAATCGAAGGCTTTTGAAAAATCGAATAAGACCAGAATTGTAATTTTCTGTTGGTCCATGGCAGAGTAAAGGTCTTGTGTAATTTTTATAAGGGCAGATTGAGTGGAATAACCGGAACGGAAACTGGACTGG
This sequence comes from Aelia acuminata, assembly GCA_911387785.2. Lineage (NCBI taxonomy): Eukaryota > Metazoa > Arthropoda > Insecta > Hemiptera > Pentatomidae > Aelia > Aelia acuminata. The sequence continues at coordinate 55,005,127 of OU426980.1, read as the reverse complement.
AGAGGATTAAGGAGTATGTTTTGTTTGAGGAAGGATGTAAGTTGTGAATGGACTAATCTTTCCAATGGTTTCGAGAGATTTGAGAGGATGGCAATTGATCTGAAATCAGAGGGCGTTGAAGGATCAGGAACTTTATTGAGTGGACGGATAAGTGCTTTTTTCCAGGCTATAGGGAAGATGGAATTTAGTAAGGAAAAGTTGTATTGGAACGCAGGAAGGATGGCTGGGAGACTAAGCTTTAACAATATTACTGGGATTTGGTCATGGCCAGAGTCATTGGTTCGAGATTTAAGTACGGAGGTGATCAATTTATCGAGAAGGATATAGGAAAAGTAGAAGTTATTATCATTAAAAGGAATGTTTGGTAAGGCCCAATCAAGCTTGATGAAAGAGATTATTTTTCTTATTAAATATTTCAGGTTCAATCCCCTAACAGGACTTAATGCTACTTTGTACAGCAACGTATAGTTATATTAATGTATTGTATGATAAAATTGACGGTGTTTAGAAGTTGTAATAAAAATAAAGAGTAATATTAAACACCGGTACTGTATCTTACTTTCATTTGAAGGATGAGAATAAGTGAAAATTGAGGAGAGGGAAAATAGCAATGGGTACTTCCATGTGAAATTTTCTATATTATGTAGCCATAATATACTTAAACTTTCCGGCAAAATATTTACAGTATAGAAACGAGTTTTGGTCAATAAAGGTTCTATTTTTTTGAAGAGAAATACGATAGGATATAATTGTTGGATTTACATTTTTTTTTGTTTTTTTTGTTTTGTTTTTTACGTCCGCTTTATGCCACGAGGGCTAATCGGGATGGATTCACATATTTTAAAATTTGAAAGTAATTAAAAACTGACATCCTTTCATCTGTGCCAATGTATGATTTTTATTTCTCAAATGTAAATGTTAGCTACAAATTAGGTAGTTTCCTTTGGGGAAAAATAGCAGTAGAATTAGATAAGACTCTTCAATTAAATAAATGGTATCACTTAATTAATTTTTTTTAAACTTTTACAACTTTTTGTAAAGTATGTAAATGTCAGTTCTTCATAAAACTATAGGCATAATGAAAATATAACAGCTTATAGAAAAACAAAGGAGTGGATAATAAAACAGTATAGAAACAAATTTTCGAAAAAAAAAAATCTTAAAAAACATACATGTTCAAAACAATACGAGTTTTATGGGTTTAAATTAATTGAAAAGAAATGTATTTGAAATGAATCAAACATCATGAAATATTTAACTTTGATAAGAAAGTATATGCATAACGAATAGTTTAATAATTCATATATTTTAGGTATAGGTTCAATATTAATATTCTTCAGGGACTCTGAAATACTAAAACTTCAAAATATGAGAACATTTCGATGAAAAGTAATGTTTGATAGATCCAATGGTGGGGAGACACTGGATTTTCAAAATTTCTTATTTCTAAAGAAAGTACGATTAAGCAATTTTTATTTGCCAGGAAGAGGAGAAGGTGGTTGAGAATGAGATGTCACGATCTAATACTACTAAAAAAAGGTGCATAATATAATTCTAACCTAGGCATAAATTCGGCCTTCAACGGCTAAGAAGAGAGGTGGTGGGAATAATAGTTCACATAGGGACCAACAGATAGCAATGCTCTTATCAGCTGTCATAGCCAGAAGTGGAATAGGGAAAGTAGCACCAAATATTTTTTATTAGGAACGCCACCGTTTCTCTGTATTACTCTCTTTCTCTGATTTATTCTGGACTCAAGCCCCGATGACGATGATACACATGTTTGGATCGAAACTGGGCATTCCAATTAAAAAATATTTTGACTGAAAATCCTGATAATTAATCATCATAATATAACTTCTAAGTGTAAAAAAGGCTTATTGTTTCGTGTTTTATGTGTCTTGAACTTTAAAAAAAATGGTTTTTTTAGATCAATTTCATAGGTTTGTTACTAAAGAATAATAAACCAAAAAAATACTAACAATTTGATTGCTTGAGGTGAGTGATCCCTTAAATGTCGGCTGGAACTAGAGAGGGCAGCTAAAATAGAGCATATTTCAGAGTCCCTAGAGGTTTCAAATATGCTATACAAGCACCACTATTTCAACATTTAATTTATTGTTTTCAGTACCTCGTAATCTACCTTAGGCCCTCACGTTTTTGAAGATTTCATAATAGTGAGGGACTGTGAATATTGAGTTTAGTGGGTTGAGTAAAATCCTTCTTACGGGAACGCTTAATCATATTCAGGGGACGAGCAATATCAGCTAAATTGATGGAAAATTGAGACCAGTTACATAAAATATATGGAGTGAGGGAAGGAAACATTTCTATTCCATATAAGATCTCACCACTTCAATAACTTGCCTGCAACTGGCCAACCAAATAAGGTGGTATGTTTCCTGTAAAAAGGCTGGAAAAGTCATGCAGTTTTGCCACCTACAAATACCTCTAAGATCCTAGGGGTGATACTTGGCAGCCAATAAAAAATTAGGTGAAGGCCTGAGGTCTAACCTATATGAAATCCATTGATCAATTTTCCTATTTTTTCTTTAGTTTCTTTATTTATCATCATGGTAATGTTAAAGCAGAGGTTATTAAAAATCTCCCAGCTCACCTGACAAATCTGTGAATGCAGCTGATGAATAGTGGTGCTTCTGAACATGGCTACCAGAAGTGGCCATTTTGTGAGAATGGAGGGACAAAATCGGTCATTTTAAACCTTATTTTTGTGTACAAATAAATGTTCAATTCATGTGGAAATTGATAGAGTACATAGAAGAAGCAAAGATCTGGTTTATTGAAAAAGAAAATAATGATTGAGTGCTTTATCGTATTTATTGCAGGCCGATAACCGGAAATTCCCTAGTCATCGAGAATAACCCAAATATAAAACATAAATATGAAATAACGTATATAAGAATATTTTTTACAAATCATCGCGATGTTCCAATCAACTTCAAGTTAATGTAAAAAAATAAATGTTATATATAAGTATCGTACAACCCAACTTCCATGAATATACAAATTATTAATGGTTGAATCACTTATATTTTTTAACACTTTCCTGCATTGATACCTTTATAATTCCATCTATAGTGAGATCGTTGTAATCTTATGCACAAATTATAGCTTTATTTGCTGGTAACTAAAATTTTATGCTTTTAAACAGTCACTGTATATTACTATGAATATTGTACAATAATATGAATTATTGCTCTGTTTGGTTTTTAAATGGGAATCAAATATTTAATATTCAGGATTTTTTATGATGATAATACAAAGTCCAACACAAGGAATCTCAACTAAATATTCAAGAGCATAAGGGAAAAACAAGAAACCAAATGGTTCATTTATTTTGGTGAAAATATCTTTTCCATTTACAAAGTTTCAATATAAATTTTTAGTATAGGCATTAAGAATTAAATATACAAAATATGAACAAATCATATACATAAAAAAATATATAACTTGATTACCACAGACTTAAGGATTGAGATTATTTAGTTAAGTTATTTAGTAACTGAACAGGTGATTAAAAAAATCATAAACTAGTTCTCGCCATTGTGAACCTAGGTACATTCCGGATTGCATAGATGTTCCTGATACTTCCTAGATTAGGACCACTGCAATGTCTATTGTTGGGGAGTAATTTTACACCTCTTCTCCTCTCACAGATCGTATCTAGTTCATCCAAAGGAACAGCGAAGCATTCATTTCTCTCATCGTGCTCCCTTCCGTTGTTTCCAGATTTTTCAGAATTATCCATATTGACATACATGCTATATAATTCAATCCTCTTTATTACTCATAAACATTAAATATAGGAAAAGCTAAATGACGAGCATTGTTTTTATAGATACCAAACAATGAGTTTATAAGAATATATATCTTTTTTTTTTTAGAAATATGCAAACAAATATGAATTTTTTTCAATACACTCAAACAAATCTATACAAAAAAGAAAGAAAACACATAAAAAAAGAAGACAAATAGTATTAAAATATAATTTGCATAAACAAATATTAAAATTATTAATTATAATTTTTTAAATTATATTTTGCTGATCCACACACTCTCTCCTCATATACTGAATTCATGGATTTTGAGATGGCAAACTGAAACAAAAAATGATTAAATGAAGTAATACTTTCAAGCAATTACTAAGATGCTTGTAATTAAATAGTTAGTGATAGTCACTCATGAAGGCGATACTTCGATCGTGCTTTGAGAAAACAATAGGCGACAGTAGGAAATAGTAAATAGACTCAATTTCCATATGGTAGGTAAGTTTTTTTTATTTAAAAAAAATAATTTTGGAGAATCAACTTTGGCCTTTATAAAAAAAAATTACTTTTGATGGAGTAAAATCAAACAAAATATCACCTCTCGCGAAGCAATTGTAATTCAACAAATTTCGCTCCATATTGGCATATACGAAATCTTAAACTACAATAAAAACACACACACACACACACGCGCGCGCGCACCAATGCACGATGCAAGCACACACACACACTGTGCATTCATTTTATCAAAATATTCTTTTTTATCTTTATTCATCTATAACATTGCTTAAATAGTTATCCAATTTATAGTAAATTTATAAAGAATTTTATAATATGACAAATTATATATATATACTCTGACAACAAAATTAAAGCATATATATATATACACAGGGTGTCCCGAATTTAAATGGCAAAACTTCAGGAACTTATACGGGATCGAAAAACTAAGACAAAAAGTCCTTTAGAGATTTTCTCTTTTTTGCTTATAGGTAGCGATTATCACCTTTCAAAGTATAATTCCTAAATCAGATTTCAGTCAGTTACTCAGATATTTTTTTGTGAATAGCATCAGCCACAATGCCGCGTACATATTCTAATGTTGAATATGCTGATATGATTTTTGTGTATGGTTTCTGTAATGGTAATGCTTTAGAAGAGGTGCGGGAGTATGCGCGCCGATTTCCAAAAAGAACATAACATAAATATAAATGTAAATAAATAAGTATAAAAATGAAAACTTGTTTTGTATATATATATATATATATATATATATATAGAGAGAGAGAGAGAGAGAGAGAGAGAGAGATTGAATATTAAATATATATTTGTTGTTAGCAATATCTTTGGCCGACACCTGCCCAATCCCCCAAAAAACACATTTTACTTACTTCATTTTGATTTCTTCAGACAAATAAGATCTCACTTGCTCCATAAGCTCCATAAAAATAATATAACCTTCTTGTACTAACTTTTCTATATACAAATATAAATGCAGGACTGTATTTTGATAGCATTTACCTTCCACATCAACATTTTGAAGAATAAAACTGGTTACATGCTACAAAAATTGTAATAATTACTAACAAACATATTTCATTATGATAAATTATTATAAATAAATTATTATAAACAATGATCTTGACATTTTGAATAGTGGGGATAAAACGACATTTTTCAATAGGTCAAGATCAGAAGCAATTGACATAACACTAGCCACTAAACCAATCAGTAGGAATATTGTGGACTGGCACGTCTCAAATGAAGAGACATGTTCAGACCACAGGTATATCAGATTTGACCTACTGAATAGCACCGAGTACGCAGCTGAATACAGGAACCCCAGACTGACTAACTGGGAGACCTACTGCACTAATTTCGAAACACACCTAATTAATTGCCCAAATAGAATCACTAATTCATGGCAGCTAGACTGCCTGAATGCCACATTCACAGATAGTATGATTAAATCCTATCACAGCAGCTGCACGCTAAGGAAAAAGAAATCCAACAGGAAAGTCTCCTGGTGGAACAATGAATTGCAAAAACAAAGAACCCTCACTAGAAGGTTGTTTAATGCCTCTAAGAACTCTGGCAGATGGACTGAGAACAGGAAAGCATTAACAGAATACCATAAATCTGTCAGAAGAGCAAAACGCAGGGCTTGGAGGGATTTCTGCTCTGATATAAGCAGTATCCCGGAAACAAGCCGCGTCAACAAAAAAATCAATAAATACTCAGAGTAGGGCATGTTGGGCACGCTAGGGCAGCCTGAGGGATTCACCACTAATGAGGTGGAGACACTGGTTGCCATGGCGAATACCCACTTCCCTGACTGTGAAATAATAAGCACAGCAGAACCTCTCCCCTTGCACCACAAATAGAATACTGGACGTGCAAGGTAGAGACAGGCAAAAGTCATGATCACCAGCAACAAACTTACATGGGCAGTTAACACACTTGCCCCATACAAGTCATACATACTCAGACCAAAGTGACGTCACGGATTGATAGCTTATCGTAACAGTTCTAAATGTTCTCTGCTTTTTTTTGTGTGTTTTTACTAAATTTTAAAGTTAAATTGTGAAAAATCGGTGCTCATACAGATAGAAAAGTCTATTATTGAAGATAAAGGAATAAAGACTTGTTATATCCACGGTAAAACCATTATCTATCCTTGATAAGAGGTCATCCAGCTAGATAAGTATACTCATTTCTTTCATTAAATATAGTCCATTCAGTAAATGAAAAATAAAATATCAAGTTATTTCACACCAAAAAGCTCAAAAAGAAACCGTAGCAATAGCTCACCTGAATTAAATACATTTGTAGAGAAAATGTAGAGAAAAAAACTAAAACAGCCATGGCTCAAGTAGGTGAAATGACAGTTGAACAACATAAAACTGTATTTAGTGATCTCTTAGATTCCAAAAATTTCGCAACCAAATAGGACATAAATCTACTAACAAACAAAATTGAAGCCTTACAAACAGAAAATACAATAATTAGAAAAACCTAGACCATTTCAAAAATAAAACTAAAAAATTAGAATTTCAAGTTGAATATCTATCAAAACAGTTGAAGAGAAATAAACTAATATTTCATGGAATTAGGCTACCAGAGAAGCAGAATTTCGATGAAGTTATTAACGATATTTGCACTTCTATTCTGAAAGTTATAAACATAAAAATTATGCAAATTAAACCAATTGGAAAAATAATTAATGAAACTTGTTCCCTTGTTGTTGAATTTCAATCTGAAAATGATATTCATTTGCTATTGAAAAATAGGAGATATTTAAAAGATACAGGAATAAGCATTGAACATGACATGACTTTAACAGAAAGGCAAGAAAAACATAGAATGCTTTATCTAAGAAAAAAACTAAAATTATTGAATCCTCAAATTAAGGTCAATGTATGGAAAATAAAGCTATCCACTAAACGAAAAAAAGTTTATGCCTTTTTTGTTGATTTCAAATCGGCATTTGACACCGTTGATCGTCGTTCATTGTTGTACAAGCTCCTTACCGTTGGAATCTCCTCCAAAATCGTACATATAATTGAAAAACTATATACCTCCACAGAATCAGCGATATGGCTAAAAAACAAAACTTCTACTCTTTTTGAAATATATACTGGAGTTAAACAAGGAGATATTTTAAGCGCTCTCCTCTTCATTGTGTACATATTTGATCACCCAGAATTTATAGGTGGTGGAATTACAATAGAAGAAGTAGTAGTTAACTGTCTCACGTTTGCGGATGACATTGTGTTGCTGAGCGAGAATAAAACTCAACTACAAACTATGATTAATCGATTGGCATGTTATTGCGATTCATGGAGCTTAATGGTTAACTTAGATAAATCCAAAATCATGGTTTTTCGAAATGGTGGACGTTCAGCTGAAGACGAATTGTGGACATACAAAGCTCAAAAAATTGAAGTTGTAACTGAATATAAATACTTGGGCATAATATTGACTCCAAAACTCTCTCTCCATAAGCATTTCGAGGAAAAGGTCTCAACAGCAATGTACGGCTTACACATCACGTGGAATTCCTACATGAGAAGAAAAGAAGTTCCAATATCGGCGAAATATCAGGTTTTTGATGCTGTAACAAAAGCAGTTCTTTGTTATGGAGCCCAAGTATGGGGTGGCAGGCGGTATGAAAAAGTAGAACAGGTGCAGAGAAGTTTTATAAAACGTTTGTTTTACTTACCCAATGCTACACCTAACTATGCATTATTGTTGGAAACTGGAAGGCTGCCAATGTATCTTTATACCCTCAGACTGCACCTCCATTATATACTCAGAGTTCTTAACTCGTCAGACCAAAGGCTAACGAAAACGTTGGCTAAGAAAATTATTGCAAAGAAGTTGGCGTGGTTCTGCGATCTCCAAGATGTCTGCATAAAAACTGGAACAAGTATCCAAAACTTTTTGGACACACCGGAAATCCTAAGGAAGAATACCGTGAATGATATTGTGCGAGCTATGGTGAATTCTGAAAGGAGCTCACTGCATGAGAGACTAGCGAAGGCACAATTTCATTCACTCTACAAAACGTTGAAATTTGAAGCAGACCAGCTTTCCTACATCAGTGACGACAACAGCCTACACATGATGAGTACGTTGATGAAGACGAGGACCGAAACTCTTAGCCTCAATAGAAAACCTTGGAGCCAGGATAACAGTGCTATCTGTTCACTCTGCAAATTTGGAGAATCGGATGATGTTTTTCATTTCATAGCTGTCTGTCCAATCCTCAGCGACTTTAGAAGAGACGTGTTTGGAAAGAATAGACTATCAGAAAGTGAAGTGAAACTTTTATTAAATGGAGAGAACTATCACTTACTCTACCAGTATGTAAAAAGGGCAATAGCCTTTAAATTTGATTATTTATAGATCTAGGTTCTTGTTTATTTTGTTGTTTCATCTTATTTCTTTTATACATCTAAAATAATTTTTTTTTAGTTCCTTTAAAAAATTAAATCAAAGTCACTCTAGCTGATGGGCTTATCCAAAGCTTTGAGTAAATTTATTTATTTTGTATGGTTATTTTGTAAACATGAAAGAAATGAAATTTACTTTATTCATTCATTCATACTCAGACCATACCTCCTAGAATTGCTACGAGGGAGCCTCGCGCTAGGATACCTACCACATGAATGGAAAGTATCCAAGGTCCAAGTATCCAAATTCTTCTCTCTTCCCTTAACACGTTAGGTGCGGCATCGGTCTCCGGGATCCGATGTCCTACATTCATTTCTTAACCGCCGATTTTCCGAATGAAAATGTCCGAAACACTCAATTTAGTCAATTTTTAATGAGATTATTACATTTTAGTGCAGAAAATGTTGCTAAAAGCTGAAATTCTGTTGTTTTTTAGGATCGGACTCCGAGGTCCGATTTTCGATAAAGAATAGCTTGAATCCTGTATCGGCCCTGTCCTGCCGATCCTGCCTATTATGTCTAGTTCTAATCCTTACCAAGAGATAATGACCTTGAAACGCTCATTTAATTCACTTTTAATCAAAAGATAACGCTTTCGTCAAAGCCTTCCCATCGGACCTCGACGCCCGATACCGTCTGTGGCTCATCCCAGCAGTCAGACCCCGGGGACCTATACCATTCAATTCAGGATAACCCTATATATGCCGCCGCACCTAACGTGTTAAACCATACCTGAGAGTTTAAGAGTGTTGCTGCAGGTTCTACTAACATGAGGAATCTAAACATATAACAACCATTATTTTGTTCACCATGAGAACTCATCCGGAGGCTCACGCAATCCCCCCCACCCCAGCCAAGGATGGCTTGATGGCACTGCCATATATATCGGTTTTATATATATATATATATATATATATATATATATATATATATATATATATATATATATATCCAATAAAACAATTAATAAAGAATTAATAATAAATCAATCAGGCTGAAATGCAGTAATTACAGAGGAATTTCCTTATTGTCCTGTGGCTACAAGATCCTGTCCAATATCTTGTATACCCGCTTAAGCCGATATGCGGAACGTATCATTGGACCGTACCAGTGTGGATTCCGAAAAGGTAAGTCCACAACCGACCAAATCTTCAGCCTAAGAACCATATTAGAGAGAGGCTATGAATATAAGGTGAAGGTACACCACCTCTTTATTGATTTTAAGGCTGCCTATGACAGCATCAATAGAGAAGAGCTATTTAAGGCACTAGAGGAGTTTCAAATCCCTTCTAAACTAATTCGACTGGCAAAGCTAACCCTGAAGGATGTAACTTGTTCAGTACGAGTTAATGGAGAGCTGTCGGAGGAATTCCAGTCGACAAAGGGACTAAGATAAGGAGATGCCTACCTACTCTTTATTAACCTTGAGCTTGAGAAGGCTGTTAGGGACTCAGGGATCCAAGTTTGAGGGACCATTTTCAACCGAACGGTACAGCTGTTGGCATATGCGGATGATGTGGACGTTGTTGGGCGCTCTTATGCGGCGGTTCTGGAGGCATTCATGGCTATAGTGGGTCCAGCTGAACGATTGGGACTGGAGGTTAACCAGGCCAAAACAAAGTACATGGTGACTGGGGAAGTGCCACAACCTGGGGAAATGGTATCATTTGGATCACATGTGTTTGAAAAGGTCTCCTAGTTCACATACCTAGGCTCCCTCATTTCCCAGAATAATGAAGAGGTAGAAATTAGGAAACGGATTGTTTAATCACTGATCAGTATAGGAATAATATTGAAACAAGGACTAATAAAAGGTAGGAGAATAATAGTGAGACAAGGAATATTAAGCGACACGGTTTCTGATACACAAAGAAAACAAACATGTAATTAGCTTCATAATGAACAAAACAACATTACATGATTCAAAATGGTAAATTACAAAAAAGAAAAGTTATAAAGAAAAATAGAGAGCATATAAACTTCGAAAATTATATATGTAACAAAAACACATCAAACTGTTCTTATACTTATTGAGAAAGAAAAAAAAAAAAAAAAACATTAAATTAAAGGCCTTTAGGTTAAGAAATAACTGAATCAAAGTAAACAAAATTGGTTTTCTGCTCTGATATAAGCAGCATTCCGGAAACAAGCCACGTCAACAAAATAATCAATAAATACTCAGAGCAGGGCATGTTGGGCCACTAATGAGGTGGAGACACTGGTTGCCATGGCGAAGACCCACTTCCCTGACTGTGAAATAATCAGCACAGCAGAACCTGTCCCCTTGCACCATGAACAGGATACTGGACATGCAAGGTGGAGACAGGCAAAAGTCATCATCACCAGCAACAAACTTACATGGGCAGTTAACACACTTGCCCCATACAAGTCAGCATATTTCCAGCACTCCTAAAGAGGGGACTACACATACTCAGACCTTACCTCCTAGAATTGCTACGAGGGAGCCTCGCGCTAGGATACCTACCACCTGAGTGGAAAGTATCCAAGGTCTGCTACATACCAAAACCCGGCAAAGGGACCTATGACAGCCCCAAAGCGTTCAGACCCATATGCCTGACTTCCTTCCAAATGAAAACATTGGAGAAAATGGTTGACAGGCACGTGAGCGAACAACTTGTGGGAACACACCCAATACATGAAAATCAATTTGCCTACCAAGCAGGAAAATCCTGCGAGGTGGCACTACACAATTTGGTCTCTAGAATTGAAAAATCTATAGACCACAAAGAAATCATGATAGGTACATTCATCGATATAGAAGGTGCCTTCGACAGAACTCCTCACAGGGTAGTAGAGAAAACCCTGTTGGAGAGGAAAATTGATGCAGTTTCTGTCAGATGGATCATGACCATGCTAAGGGAAAGGCAAATACTCTCTGAATTAGGATTCAGCAGGATACTAATTAAACCTAAAGGTGGATGTCCTCAGGGTGGAGTGATATCCCTGCTACTGTGGTGCTTAGTGGTGGACTCACTACTGACAAAGCTAAACACCTCAGGCTTCTATGCACAGGGATATGCTGATGACATTGCAGTCCTGGTTGGAGGTAGGCATCAAAATGTGCTATCTGACCTCCTAAATAATGTAACCGGAATTATACTGAACTGGTGCAAGAATAATGGACTTAACATTAATCCACAGAAAGTAAGCATTTGTATCTTCAGCTTGAAGAGGAAAATAGCCATTAAACTAAGCAGAAACAAAACCCAGTTATACAAACTGCAAAGATTAGCCTGCCTCATGAAAACTGGGGCTATGAAAACTACACCCACCGCCACCATGGAACTGATACTAAACCTAGCTCCACTGCACATGGAGGTGGAAGTGCAAGCCCTTAAGGCCTGCTACAGAATCGTGAAGCTGAATCTAACCTCAAAACTACAAACTAACTGGGGACATTAGAAGATATTCCAATAGCTTGAAAAGGACAGACTCCTATCCATGTTTTCTGACATTCAGATCAGGGGCTCATTGGAAACTAACTTTAATATCACTATAAAGGTCAACACACCACATATACCAAACAATGGCATATGCTATTATACGGATGGCTCACTCACCAAAAGCGGGTCGGGTGCGGGCATCTGGAGGAAAGATAAACCCAACGAAGGTATATATGCCTCATTGGGGAATTTCACCACTGTCTTTCAATCAGAGGTGCTGGCAATCAGCCATTGCGCCTTTGAGCTGTTGAGGGAACAACTGTCTGAGAAGACAATCACTATCTACACAGACAGCCAAGCTGCACTTGGTGCACTCAACAACATAGACATTAACTCCAAGGTTATATGGGAGTGTAAAATAAGACTCAACAGCCTAGCAAACAATAACAGAGTGAACTTAGAATGGGTACCAGGCTATACTGGCATACCAGGAAATGAGAATGCAGACACTCTAGCTAGAAAAGGATGCAACATCAAACCCATCACTCCCGAACCGGTGTGTGGCATCAGCAAAAGCTCTGCCAAAAGGAGGATAGAGGAGATCTATGGAGCAAAAAGAAAACAATTTTGGATGACGCAAAACCTACGACATTCTAAACTGTTCCTAGAGAGTCCTTCTGCAAGAGGAGCAGTGAAATTCTAAATCTTGACAGGAATGCTATTAAAAGACTTACAGCTGTATACACTGGACACTGTAAGCTCAGAAGCCACATGCATAGGCTCAAACTAGCGGCATCACCTATTTGTAGATACTGCAAGAAAGAGCGCGAAACAGCCTATCACATAGTCTACCTCTGTGACAGACTCGCAGCACTCAGATTCAGGTTGTTTGGCCTCGACCGCATTACTGACCCCAAGGGGCATGAGGTAATCAATCCAAGCAGCCTTCTTAAGTTCACTGAGGTTCTGAAAATCAGCCTCTAGGGCAGCTTGGAACCTAGGCAAGAATTTAGGCGCACAATAGGCCCATGTGGGCCGCAGTTCACTTGCCTCGAAAAAAAAAAAAAAAAAAAAAAAAAATTGGTGATCACCACGCTATGAATTGAGCTTGCTAAGTTGCAACAGGAGTGAACTAATAGTAAAACATACACTTATGTGAATGATAGTTTCATTTAATTGTCTTTATCTACTGAACTTCACTCGATTGGCGGACTGCACACAACATTCTTTGATTGACTGTACTACTAGCGAACTGTACACACAACATAGGCAATGGCGAACTGACAGTCATGTTTAGTCATCGACGAGCAGGAACCTTGAGCTATCTCATAACTCTTCCTGAACTGGAAGGAGGAAATTAAAGTGAGTACTCACCAATAGCTGAACGTCTAGCCCACTTGGGGGGTCTAGAACCCCTGTTTTTCGTAAGTCTGTGGTAGAACAAGATCTGCGTGCTAGCGAGCTCGGGAACAACGTTGCAGTCTGATGTGTGCGGCGCCAGGGCTCGAGGTAGAATGACCAGAGGTGGGGGTAACGAAAAGGCGGGCGGAGTCTTCTCAGCTGTTTCCTTCAGCCTGGCTGTAGGACTTGATCTTAACCTGTCATCTACAAGTGCAACAGTTGGGAGCCCTGCATTAGGCGGGAATTCCCTTGATTTTAAATTCGAAAACATATGAGTGTTGAGACCAAACATCCCCCCCCCCCATGGTGCGGATGCGGCATTATTGAGTAGTTAAGGGGCATAAACGAGTTACTGGACGTTTGAGTGTGCCTGACGGAGTTAAGATGCTAGCGACTCGGGCAACATTGTCTGGTCCCGGAAACAATTCGAGGACGCGGGCGAGAGGCCAGTTGAGAGGAGGCTAGTTATCCGTTTTCACCAAGACGAGAGAACCCGGGGCTAGCTCAGGAGAGGGATCTATCCAGCGAGTATCTATCTATACTCCAAGGGTATGGAGATATTCTACCGTCCAACATTTCCAAAATGATTGATGAAGTTTTTCAACAAGTTACCATCTGGTGAGCCGATTAACAGGGGTTTCGGAGACTGGGAATAAGAAAGTGGCCGGGAGTTAGGGCTTCCAAGTCTTGAGGATCCGGCGAAAGAGCACATAACGGGCGACTATTGAGGACAGCTTCAACTCGAGACAGGAGAGTGGAGAATTCTTCCAAGAAGAGAATCCGGGATCCGACTACGGTGCGAAGATGTCGCTTCGTGGATTTGACCGCGGCCTCCCATAGACCTCCGAAATGAGGTGCACTGGGTGGAATGAAATGCCATTGGATGCCGAGGGCGGATGAACGTTGGGATATGGCTTCTAGAGTATCAGCTTGTCGCAGAAAACGCCCGATCTCATTTAGTTGGCGACTAGCCCCCACAAAATTAGTTCCGTTATCACTATAGATGTCGGAAGGAAGACCGCGGCGACTACAGAAACGCACAAAGCGGCGAGGAATGCAGGGATAGAGAGCTCAGAGGCGAGTTCAAGATGAACAGCTTTAGAGGAAAAGCAAACAAAGGCGCAGATCTAGGCTTTGGTGACGCGGCATCCTCGGATGCGAGCCGAGGAAACTGAGTAGGGCCCATAGTCGACTCCTACCTTGAGAGCCCTGCATTAGGAGGGAATTCCCTTGATTTTAAATTCGAAAACATATGAGTGTTGAGACCAAAAACTGATCATTTCGGCAAATCGCTGTTATTTTGGCCTCAAGAAACAGTTTAGAGGGCGTATCCTGTCAAGAGCAACAAAATTGCACCTCTATAAAACATTAATCCGCCCAGTTCTGAAACCTGGACCATGACCAAAGTCCATGAAAACGAACTCCTGGTTTTTGAAAGGAAAATTCTACGAAGAATATTTGGAGGTATCCTTTTAGGAGGTACCTGGAGAAAAAGGAAAATCCAGGAGATTTATGAACTCTTAAAAGAACCAGATATAGTCCTCACTATTAAGCTGGGCCGTCTTAGATGGGCCGGTCATGTAGCCCGTATGATGGAAACAGAGTTGCCGAAGAAATTGTTAACCGAGCCTATTTATGGAACAAGAAGATGAGGACGACCCCGACTACGGTAGAGAGAAGGAGTGACATCCGATATCAGAAATCTTCTGGGCACTGGAAACTGGATGGCAGCCGCACAGAACCGTGACGAGTGGCAGAAGCTGCTGGTGGAGGCCAAGACCCGTCAATGGATTGTAGAGCCGCATTAAGTAAGTAAGTAAGTAAGTAATAAATCAATCAGAATCTCAAATGTTATACCATTTTTATTTTAACATGACTTTAAATGTTCGGATAAAATTAATGAATAGATCTGATCATTTAAAGAACTTAAATGATCTAAGTTCAGAATTAAAAAGCGAGAATCATCCTTCTAACGATGATATAGTGTCATTCAGACTGACAGAAAAGGTGGGAAAATAATTCAATAATAATTACACTAGAAAAAGTTTTTATAATCACTCAAAAAATACTAAAAGAAATGACACAACACCAAATTTTAAAATTGAGTCCCCCTAAAGATCAAAAGCATTATTATAATGATAACTACCTCAACAGTTGTAAGTAGACCCCGGATTTATATGCAATCGCATGTTTTTTCTAGTTGAAGTTTTTCAATGTTTGATAGCAGATCTACACGAACCATGTCAAATGTGACGCATATTCCAAATTTTATTTTGCATATTTGGGTGATAAATGCATATGTTTGAATAAAAATCGTAATTTGGTAAATTTTTCTTATTTTATAAATTACGTTTTCAAAAACTTTAATATTTCAGTGATATTTATCACAACAAGGAAGCAAGGGCTTTTGTTTTCTCAGTAACTGGTGAGTTGTTGGTCTTTTGACAGAAGACTTAGGAATTCTGGGAAACCTCTTCTCACAGTATACATTTGATTATCCTTCTTCTATATTGAAAACTAAGTAAGTCCAGTTTAATGAATTGATCACACCATTTAACTCCGAAAAGCAAGTGTTCACGTCAAACAGAAAAATTGTGTTTTGTAACACGTGAGGAAAGCAAATTATGTGTGAAAAAAAATTTCAAATAGTTCAACACGCAGTTCAATACAGGTATTTAATTATTTTTTAAAATTAGTTTGTTATTCTAAAAAATATTAGAATTAATATATTAATAATAGAATTGATTAATTAATAATTAAAAATATTAGAATAACCTGAATGGGGTTTCAGGTTCCCATGTAAATGCTGTCAAAATGTTCCACACAAATTTTATTGCCGGCTACTTCTAGACCCACAAAAGATACTTTCTTTGAAGATTTGTGCTTCGCAATGGTCTCATCTGGCATACCTTTTAATAAATTAAATCACCTGCCTTTTAAATTCTTTTTGGAAAAATACACTACACATCAAATTCCCGATGAGAGTACTTTGTATAAAAATTATCTGCCAGAATGCTATAATAAGACCATGGAAAACATAAAGAATACTGTTCAGCAAAGTTACATGTACCTTGTATTTGATGAACGCACTGATGCAAGAAGCATTTACATTGCAAATTTATTAGTGGGTGTTTTAAGTACAGGCGGTCCAGGACCACTTTTTTTACTGGCATCAAAGCACCTAGAAAAAACTAACGCCGAAACAATTAGTTGTTTCGTTAATGATAGTATGAAACTGCTATGGTCAGATGCTGGGTTTGAGATGAGAGTGCTACTTCTAGTGACTGATGCAGCACCATATATGACCAAAGCTGAAAAAAACCTAAGTGTGTTTTACAGTAACATGATAAACATCACCTGTGTATATATGTGTCACTTGTGTATATATGCGTATACACTTCACCTGTGTATATGCGTGTATGATACACGCACTAAATTATTTCACTGAAAAAATAAGAGAAACATTTTCAGATGTTAATGAACTGATTAGCAACCATAGAGTATAGAATAACATAGAGGAGTCACTACGTGGTTGGAAGTGTGCACCGCTTCCCCCACTCTGAGAGGTCCCAAAGCGCTCCCGCCTTTTACCACCCCGAAAGTAATCTCTCGATTACTGATCATGTATTGTTTATCTTTAATTATCAGAGCTCTTTTGGAGTATTTTACTTGTTTTTTGTGATAGTTAGAGTTTATAAAATGTCCAAAATGGGAGGCAAGTGCTTAGCATTTGGATGCAAAAGCAAGTTCTCACACATCTAAATTAACTTTTACGTTTCATGGGTGTTTTAATTATATTTTTTCTTCAATTGATACGATTATATTTCACTCTTTGTTCAAATTTTAAGTATTTCAAAGTTAGTACTTAATTAAATGACAAATGGGTAAAAGCTATCCGGAGAGAAAATTGGGAACCCAAAAAAAATAGCTTTATTTGTAGTGCACATTTTAAGGAAGACGATTTCAATAGAACCGTTTAGAACTTACTTGAATAAAAGTCAATCCCTTCAATTTTTCCAGCATCTCCGGAATATCTAAAACAAGTTTCACCAAAGGTATCTTTTGATATTTCTTTTCTGAATTTTCATGTAATACCGTGATTTTTTTTTTTCACATATCCACGGAGGTGTTTGAAAAGGAAACCAACAAATCCTGATTTTGTGGCAGAAAAAATCCAAAGATTAGTGGAAAATTTAGATTCATTAAATACAACACAATCAAAATTTATTCAAACCAAAAAACAATTGAAGAATAAAAGACTTAATCGAAAAATTTCCAACTTGAAAAATATATTAAAATCGCCAGAAAAAAATTTGAATCTCGCGGAAAACAGTGATTAAATTATTTAAAGCATGAATGAGTTTCAACGGTCAACAGTGGTTCTAGGAAAACAGTATTCTTGGGCTACCTTGTCTGGATTAATAGTTTAAAAAGTATGTACTGCAGATTGGTCGAGCAAGAAAAGCTTTTAAAGTACCCTCATACAAAACAAGGCAAGACCACTTGGAGAGATTATTAGTTACATTAGAAATAGGGGAGGACATAATAATAATCCTAGGGCTGTTGAGTTTTGTAAAATTTTTGGAAAAATCATTCTACACAAAGAGCTTCATGAGTCTTCATCAAGTGGAGGAAATGCTATCCCGTTGGATAAAATCAATATTTTGGGAATAAACGTTTGCAAAGTGAACAACGTTCATCAAATAAATCTCAAATCCTAAGAATATCATGGTGGAAGAAAATGAAATCACAAGTACTTAAATTTTTAATTTTTTTCCCCCAATAGCTTAATTTAAATTTCTTTTATCTTTTCTTCATTATTTATCCTCTCACTTAATGGTCAAGTTACTCAGTCATTTTTAAAAATTAGAACCTTCGAAATCTGAAGACTTCAGCATTAAAAGCCATGACGTGCAATCAAAAGTAGTAGTTGATATAGTTAAATATATTGTTGGTAATTTTTTTTGTAATTTTTATTTAAAATTTTGTAACTTTTTATTCCCAAATTACATTTAAATTAAAGGTTATACAGTAACTTAATAAGATCAACCATAAGTTAATGATAGTGTACTATTTTGGATTCATAGTAAAAAGACTCAACTAAAATAATATGCAGAGTGCTTGACGGCAATTAGTGATTCGCCATTAAATACAACAAAAAGTCTGCTGGTCATCAAAAATCGTGGAGGGTTATTTCAACCAACTTATGATGCAACAAGAATTTGTAAATTTCGTGAGCTAATTTTTAGGGAATTTATATCAGAAAATTGCTAAATCAACAAATTACTGGCTCAATGTTTAAGCAAGAACTTTTTCTTCAAAATCTGTAATCTGTCTTTGGATTCAGAAAATAATCATTTAAACTTACTGATCCAAATTATAGGGTTTTCTTATTTTAATATAAAAATTAAAAAACTGAATTCTGACAAGGATCAGTCAATAAAAATAAAATAAAATAAAATCCGTCATAAACTGACTTAACTGATCCATTTGAAAGGCCATTAGTCTTTAGGCATAATCTTCCCTAATGTTTAAAAATAAATCTTATAATGGTAATAGATTAATTGATAGTGTATTATTGCCACACTTTATTTAAAAACACAAAGAGAGCCGAATAACTGTTTTAAAGATGATTGGAGTGAGCTTGCGGTGTGGGACCATGGGACCTCTTGGGGTGGGGGGAAGTGAGCACACTTTCAGGAGACAGCCACAGTAGCCGTGCCTCCTCTATGTTATTCAATACTCTATGTTAGCAACGGCAAGAAAATGATTTTGAAAGCTCCCAGCTGTGTCATTATTTACAGAGAAGAGATGGACGACATACCGTTACCTCCAATCCCTGTTGTTAATCCCTGGGGAACTCGGCTAAATGCAGCCCTGTTTTATGCTAAGAATTTTGACAAGTACTCTACCGTTGTGGGGGAAATAGCAGAAAAGGACCCAGATGCACTGAGCGCCTGATAGCAGTTTTTAGAAGGGGGGAGATTTTTTTAATTACTTGGCATTTATTTCATGCCATTTATCGTTTTTATCAGAGGCTATAACAACATTAGAAACAAGAAACATGTGTCTTACTGACAGTTTTCAATTAATAAATGATCTAAGTGACAAGGTCAACAAAATTCCAGGTCAAGTGGGAATGTGACATAAATAAAATTTTAGAAGGTGATAAATCTGTAAAAATTGAAAAGTTTACAGACCCTGTACTTTAAACTTTAATAATTCACAGTAACGTTATTTTATTATATTAAAGAAAAAATAGGGGAGAGCGGGGTTGGTTGGCATATGGGGTAGGTTGGCCTTTCGCTTATAATTTCTGTCACACCTGTTGTGAAGGCGCCACAATCGTACCATGTGACCGGCTCGACCTCGGGAGTCTTGGCCTGAGGTTTCAATCTGATGCTAACAGTGTAGAGAAGTGTGTGCTTCATTGATTGATTTTACAACATTTAAGTAAATTCGATTAACCAGTTTCTTGTTTGATTGTTCTCCCCTGTCCTGGCAGCCATCTTTCATATGATCTCTCCTGTGGGGTTAGTTGGCTCTCTTCAACTGGGGTTGTTGGCGCAGTAGCAATTAACAAAAGCAAGGTAAACATAAACAAAGGTGAAACAACCAATTGTCTTTAGTTCCAGCAAGGAGGATGAGAACAATCTTTCTTATGCAGAAACTGAAGACAGTCTAAACTTCTATCTTCTTCTATTGTCATTCTATTTTCCTTTAAAAGCTGTTAAAAACCAATTCAAAATTATTATACCATTATAGTGCAGCTTTTAATAACAATAATATGTATCAGGCAGAACTTGAATGAGATGGCTAAACAATCCCACCTTCAGGCCTACCTTCCCCACCTTGGGGGTTAATTGGCATACTCTGGATTGACGAATTCTTCAATTTTCTATGATCTTAGTATTAAATATTATGTGGTGAAAAAAAATACTTGAAGTACTCTAATACTTGGAGTTTACAGTGGTATCAGCCCTATTGGGATTATATTAACAGGAACGACTCAACAATAAAAAAAGTGAAAACTGTTGCCAACCAACCCCGCTCTCCCCTACTGTATTTTTTAATTCTAATAATTTTTTACAACAAAATTGCTTTTCCATTTTATGAATTACCTTTTATCCTTGTTTTAATGTACTTGTTGTTGTAAAGTACTTTTTTCCTTGTTGTAATAAGAAAAACTTATTCTTATCAATTATAATTGAAATTAAAAGAAATTTAATTGCATATTTTGTAGCATATTTCCCACTTTTTTCTTGCATATTATATGGCATATTTGAGGAGTGTTTAATGCATATAAATCCGGGGTCTAGTTATAAGAAACGGAATACATTTTCAAAGAATCATTGCCAAATTATCAGCCTAGTCCCAATCAATATCAGCAGGATTTACATTTCATGGAAAAAGATCCTGAATACCATAAAATCAGTGAATTAGAAAAGTGATTTCAACAACTAAGTGAAGTTGAGCATTTTCTAAATGTTGTGCACCATAATCTTGAAACATAACATAAAAGCAACAGAAACAAAAATATTGAAGTAAATAACGAATTCTTAAATTACGTTGAGACCAATAAAGTTAATTATGAGTCAAAAAGGGCCACCACGGGACGTGAACCCGTGGCCTTTAGTATTGTAGGTTGCTATGCTAACTACTACACCACAGGTGACCCCTAAAATAGTTAATCAAGTTTTAAATCTTTGTATTTTGATTTTTTATTAAAAGTCACTTTATGCTCTACGGCTAATTTGATTGATTGATGGATTTGAAAAAATTTTATTAAGATGAAGTTGTACATACATAATATTCCAAATTTCAAATAGTTACAGTCCGGCCGTTGGATGTTGCGACAGGGGTGGTGGGGGTTAACCCTCCACGTGCTACCCCCTCCAGGAGGGGAGGTAGAACAGTAGACTTCACCCCAACACTCGGATCCCTACTCCGTCCGGCTCTACTTTTTTTTTTTATTCTAACGTCGAAAAATGCTGAATATTTTTAATTTTGAACACTTTTGCATTTTTAATTGATAAAAAATGAACAAACACAACTAAAACGAAAGTTAATTTATTACAATATTACAAAATTTAAAAAAATATTGACATTGATCTTGTTCTAAAAGCGAGAACAACAAAAACAACTAATATGAAAGATAATTGATTTACAAAATACAATTTACAACAGTTAAAACATAATATATTTTATAAAACATAACAATATATTATATTGTTATTGATCTTGTTAATTTATTTTTTGTTTTTATTTTATAGAAAATGAACAAAACAAACTAAAATGAAAGGTAATTTATTTACAAAATTAAAAAAAATATTTTTATTGGTCTTATTATAAAAGAGAACAGCCCAAATCTTCGCTGTCCATAGTTTCTTCAAGTCCTCACTCAGAACCCGACGTGTCCGAATCTACATACGATGCCGAAGAAGAACTTTCTGTTCTTAATAGGTTATCCTCGATAACCATTTGCTCAATTTTTTCTTCAGGAATTCCTTCTTTCACCCAAGCCGATTCAATAATTTCTGTGGTAAGTCTCATTACTTCTCTCCAGTTTTCAGGTGTAATTGACTCACTTGCTACTTTCGTCAGTTATTGACTTCAGTCAAGTTAAATGATGAGTTCTCTTTAGCTACTTTACTTTTTACTTGGGCCCATATCAATTCGATTGGGTTGAACTGGCAGTGGTGTGGGAGGCAGGGAAGGGGAAGGCTCCGCCTACTCTCTGCCGAGGATGGGGGTAATTCCGTGTCGCAACATCCAACGGCCGGACTATAGGTACACAGTTTTGTCAACTTTTTTGAAGGTATTTAAATGGAAATTATTTATTCTAAAAGTTGAAGTCGAGAGAAACTATCAAAAAAGTGCATATTATAAGAATGATACGTAATGTGGTGCTGGAGTAATTTAAAAAAAAAAAATCTCATTGACTGATTTTTAAAAAAAAAAAAAATATGTATAAATACTTAAGTATAAAGCTCAATGTAAAATAATAACATGAACCCACAACAATTAAATAATATTTAGGGGTTCCCCAGCATGCATTTGATAAGATGACATAATCATTTGTAACCTATAATAAATTATAGTTTATGGTACTACTGTTGTGAAAAGTATTGCCCAATACCCTAATTTCGACAGTAGCTGATAGAGTTGATCCGATAATCCTGTATTAAGAAGGCATTAAAATTAATAACAGGGAGTATACGAGGGGTGATCAAAAAGTTCCAGGACTGATTTTTTATTAATTTATTTAAAAAATCTGCAGGCTATTGGACGTCGTCCCCTTCAAAGTACTCTCCTTGGGAAGCTATACATTTTTCCCAACGATGTTTCCACTGTGTGAAGGACTTTGAGAAATCATCTTGTGAAATGGTGTGTAGCTGCTCCAGCGATTTTTTTTTAATGTCATCTACGGACTCAAATCTCTTTCCCTTCATGGGTCTCTTAAGTTTTGGAAACAAGAAAAAGTCTGCAGGGGCAAGGTCAGGTGAATATGGAGGCTGGGGAATGACCGTCATTCCATTTTTGGTGCAGTAGTCGCGAATGAGCAGTGCGGAATGAACAGGCGCATTGTCATGATGCAGCACCCACTCACCGCTCCGCCACAACTCTGGTCTCTTCCTCCTTATTGCCTCGCGCAAATTTCTCAGGGTTTGAAGATAACGAAAGCGGTTAATGGTCTCACCTCGTGGAAGAAATTCATGGTAAACAACACCCTTCCAGTCGAAAAAAACAGTAAGCATGACCTTGACGTTTGATTTGACCTGACGTGCTTTTTTGGGGGTTGGGGAGGATTTTGTCTTCCATTGTGATGAAGACCTTCGTTTCCACGTCGTAGCCATAAACCCACGTTTCATCTCCAGTAATGACTTGTTTTAAGAAGTTTTCATTGTCATTTGCCATTTCAAGAAGTTCCTGACAAACTTGAACTCTGTGTTCTTTCTGCTGCTCAGTCAACAGTCTCGGAACAAACTTTGCAGCCACCCTTCTCATCTGCAAATTTTCTGTTAAAATCTGTTGACACGAACCAAATGAAATTTTCAATTCTTCAGCCATCTCACGAATGGTTAGTCGACGATTAGAACGCACGAGACTGTTCAATCTTGCAACATGATCGTCGTCAGTCGAAGTTGATGGGCGCCCTGAACGAGAATCATCTTCACACGATGTCCGGCCTTCCTTGAACCTTTTGTACCACTCATGACACCTTGACCGACTCAGACATTCATCACCGAAAGCCACTTGCAACATTTGAAAAGTTTCAGTAAACATTTTACCCAACTTCACACAAAACTTTACGCAAACGCGTTGCTCTTCCTTTACATTCATTTCACAAAATCGCCGAACACAAAAAACTTTTTTTTACGAAAACAGCAGTAACTTTGCAATGAAGAAGGTTATCAACAAACTGAATAAACAGCTGAGCTCAGGAAGAGTCACGCTAAACAATGCTGCCAACCGCACTGCTCTATGACACTCCATTGCCGCGCAATCTCAACAGTCCTGGAACTTTTTGATCACCCCTCGTATCTATATAAAGTGCCTCAATGGTTCTTATCATAAATTTCTTCCCAGCTCTTAAACTCTTAATTCTACACATCGTTACCTGTTTAAATACATATGGTAATCTGAAAAATTAACAATGCTAACTGCACAATCAAAATTATAAAAACAAAAAAATATTCATCAAACATAGAATAGCAGAAATCGAAAAAGAAAAAAAAAAAAGAAAAAAAAAGGAGTGAACGAAAACAGAACTGTTCATGTATAATAATTATGAAGATACTTACAATGAGTTTTAATTTTATAATTTCCTCATCTACAGATTTCTCCTTCTCTTTATTATATAAGGATATTAATCCATTAATCAATAAATGTGCTCCAATAGGATTATTTTTAACAATTAAAAAATTAAAAGCATCTAATATTATAAACCAATGTGACTTTATCTGGAAAAAAAAAACAACAAACATTTTATTTATGTGTAAAAAATCAATCCATCAATCAATGCATGTACTCCAATAGGATTCTTTTTGTAAATTAAAAAAAAAATATATTATTATCAATCAATGTGAATTTATCAAAAAAACAAACATTTTATTTATGAATTAATAATATATATTTTAGTCACTTATTAAGTAATAACCATAGTTCTCTTTTATATTGGACAATAATAGCAATTCATTATAGTTAATAATGCATACATTATCATAATAATGCTCACATATAGGTATAGAAAGAAAATAAATAAACCATGGATATAGATATTCAAGCCCATTTTGAATTTAATTTTTTTCCTCAGGAGTTAAAACCACTATCCTATCATTCCAATCTCCAGCTCGCAGCACTGTAAACTGACATACTGTGTTCCACTTCCTCAATCTATTCATTTTTTGGCCTTCCATGCTTACTTCTTTATGGTAGCACATAGTTATACATGTTCTTTGACCAGTGATTTTCCATCCCCATCAAGGAGCCATACCACTTTAACATTTTAGTTTCGATGTGGATCTTCTTTTTTAAGAGTCTTTAACTGTTAAGCCTAATTATTAGGTTTAGGATTTTCTGAATTCTGGATATATCACAACTTCTGCTCCAGAAATCAATTTCCATGAGTTGGTCAACATATTCGGGGTACGCAGTAGATACTCCTATAGGATCCGGGTAGAGGACAGATCTACTTCAAGGCTTAGCAACCTTGCCCTTGCAAACTCTTGATTATCCCCACATTCCTAAACCGGGGTAAAATGGGAAGATTCATTCCCACTCCTTGTTCCTTAAGTCCTTTCATCACTCCCTTTCCACCCTTATTCTGAGGGGGTAATTCTCAGAAAACCAGTTGTCCCGAGGATACGGAGCCTTCTGTCTTGGGCTATTATTGCAAGTATTATCGATTCAGAGAAATTCAGCGAGCCTCGGATTTGGACAGATATCACGGAATAGACCATGCAGGGAAAAGAACTGACAACTAGCCATATGGAACATTGACAGGTAAAGAAGTAGAAATTATAGAAGAAATGAAAAGGTATAGAGTAGATATAATGGGTATAAGTGAAGTAAAGAAGAAGGGAAGTGGACTTAAGAAACTCAATAATGGATATGTGCTACTATATTCAGGAGTGAACACGAGGGCAAGAGCAAGTCAGGGAGTCGGAATAGTTCTAAAAGAGGAAATTTTCAAAAAAGTTGAACACTGGGAGCCCATAAACCATAGAATCATCTTAGCAGATTTACAAACGACTCTAGATAAAGTGACCATTGTTCAAGTGTATGCTACCTCAGACTGTTCTGCAGCCCAGGATAAGGAGCAGTTCTACAGTGATGTAGTGATAATATGTGGAGATTTAAGTGCAAGGACAGGAATAGACCACTTAAAATCTCATGGTGTGTTGGGACCTTTTGGCATCGAAAGAGTAATAAAAGACAGTGGCCAAAGGCTCTTAGATTTTTGTGTGGATAATAATATGCTGTTGGGTACTTCTTGGTTTAAACAGAAGGCCATACACAAAATCACATTCGAAGGAAATGTCCCCTGAGATAATCAAGTATGGAGGAAAGGAAATCATTAAGAAACTTCAGACGCTCTTCCAGAAAATATGGGATGAAAACAGAATTCCCAAGGAATGGGAGTTTAAGGATGCCAAAGTGAGTGTAATAATTACAGGCCCGTCTGCCTATATCCTATAGCTTACAAAGTTTACTCTAGAATCCTGGAGCGGAGACTAAGGAAACGGATCGAACAAGAAATCGGAGAAGAACAAGCAGCATTTAGACCCCAGTGACAATAAATCATATATTCTCCCTACGAATGATTGTGGAGAAGGCTAGGGATGGAGGGTAGAGTGTTTACTTGGCCTTTCTGGATCTTTGAGCAGCTTTCGATTCCATTCCAAGAGAAGAGATATGGACATCCCTTCGCAACAAAAAAGTCCCTAATAAGCTTATACTGGCGATACAAACAGTTTACCAAAATCCATGCAGGGAACGTAATGAGTTGTTCGACTGAATGGAAGGGAATCAAAGCCGTTTCAGTTTATGAAAGGTGTGAAGCAGGGTGACAGCCTCAGTCCCCTTCTTTTTGTGGCATTTATGGACGAGATCACCAAAATATGCAAAAGAAGAACCCCTAGAGCAGTTATCGATAGATAGGTTATCAAAACCTATTCCCAGTTTTGGCCCAATTCTATATATTTGCCGACGATATCATATTAATAGCTGATTTACAGGAGAACCTCCAGAAGGCCATAGTGGAATGGAGAGAGGAACTGCACAGAAAGGGCATGGAGATAAACACTACCAAGAGTAAGGTGATGCAGGAAGGAAGGGCGAAAGAAAAAGTACACATTACTTGCAATGGAGAACCTCTAGAATGCGTTGATACCTACCAATATCTTGGCACTCTGGTAAGCAGGGATGGAAGGCTGGACCCGGAAATCGGGAATCGAGTGAGGAAAACGAACAGTGTGTACCTCCAAACCAACAGTACCATAGTCGGTAAAAAAGAAATTGCCCGGGACACAAAGCTAGTTGTTTTCGAGACTGTATTCCTCCCAGCAATCATGTATGGATTTGAACACTAAACTGCCCTTGATAAGCACATTAAAAAGATCACTACTGCGGAAATGAGGTTCCTTAGACGAGTAGTGGGGTAAACAAGAAGGGATTGTGTCTGAAATGAAATTGTTCGAGAAGAGCTCAAGGTACCATCCATGAAGTTAAGGATTGAGGAGCGGCAACTAAGTGGTTTGGGCACATATGCAGAATGCCGGAAGAAAGAAAAGTCAAATGGTACATGGAGGTGAGGCCAGAGGAAGAAGACCAGTTGGCAGGCCACAAATCACGTTCAGTGAATATATCGAAAGGATAGGCAGAGGTCGGGATGGCTATGGACAGAGACGGATGGAAGAAGAAAGAAAGCTCTACACTGAAAGGCACATAAGAGCTAGTGAAAAAAAGAAGGTTAGGATATTGTTATTATTAACCCTATTCTTGTCGTAATTGGGCTCATACATTTACATGTTCTGTTTATCCCTTTGTAAATATCTTTAATGTTATTTTTTATTATATGGTACCTTTTTGATGTAATCTCTTATTTTATTGTTTATCAATTCGGTCTTTTCATCTTTATATCCTGTAAGTAGGCAAGATTGTTTTAGTTAGTACTGTTTAGAGTTTTTAGATTAGCAGCTTTTATTTTTTCACACAAATTTATAAAATCTTCAACCAATCACAGCTCGTTGTTTTTATTTTCTTTTTTTCCTATACAATAATAACCAACCTCTTAAATATTACTTATTTATTTTATTTATTTATTTACATCGCCCACCAACAGACAAACGCCCAATTAGGCCCGATGCACACGGACGACACTTTTCTGCGATGCGGACTATAAGCCAGGTCTGGGGTACCTGGAGTATAATGGTAAATCCGGTCGGTCCATTGTTCTCCAGGTACCACTGACCTGGCTTATAGTCCGCATCGCAGAAAAGTGTCGTCCGTGTGCATCGGGCCTTACAGGTGGTCATAAATTCAATTCTTACATCATAATATACCATAATCATAATGTATAACTTTAGTAATAATAGAAGATAAAATACAAATATTAGTTATTCTTTATAATAATATAGCAAATTAAATTATCCCTTATTACATTAATATATAATATACGAATGATTGATTACAAAATATTAAAGAAGAAAAGCCTAAAATAAAAGAACTAAAAAGAAATAGAAAATTAAGTAAAAAATAAAAATAAAATAAAATAAACGGTGTAGCTCAGATATGATTCATCATAGAGTTTTAATAATTTCTTCAATTATATATTTTAATGTGCCTAAGCTATAACTAAAATCAAGTTGTACTATATGATTTACAGAATTCCAAAGTTTAGAAATTTTATTTATAGGTGAAGCACTTGCTAAGCCGGTTCTACATACTGGTACATAGAAATCAGTGTTTACTCTACTGCATTGCCTCCCATACCTAAAGTTTAGTTTACTTAAGGATTCGATATCATCAATAATCCCTTTAACTAATTTTATTATGTGTAGAAACATAAATATTTCACATCTCTGTGACAATGTATGTCGGACATCAAACCTATTTTTTAACTCCTGGTATGAAACATATTGGAATTTTCGCAAGTTTAGTATCTCTGTTTTGAAATAAATATATCTTAAAAGTCGTTTTTGCAACTTTTCAATTAATGCCCTTCCTTTTTTTGAATTCGGATACCAAATCAGGCAACAATATTCAATTTGTGATCTTATTGGTGAGTTGAATATGGTGATCAGTGTTAATGGGTTTCTGAAATTATTGCAGTGTCTTTTTATATAACCTAAAGTTTTGGAACATTTTAAGTAAGTCATTTCTAAATGATTGTTAAAAGTGAGTATTTCTTCAAATAATACGCCTAAATCCTTTACTTTTTACTTTAGCCTTGAGGAAATTTAGGAACATTCCTACGGCCTCATCAAAATCCGCAATATTCATGGCATTATTCTCTAAGAGGTCCTTAAATGTGGCAGACCCCATGTCCTCTTTTATCTTGGTTTTTTCACCCTCTTCATTTTTTGGCCCGATGACACTTTTAATTATCCCCCTCAAAGTATTGTTATTTGCATATAAGAGCCCTTATTCATTTGACCATGTAAATTTATGTTTTTCCAGCATTAGAAAATTCGAGTACACTCTTACATCTGCTTTATTGTTATTCCTCAAAATTTCTTTTCTTAATATGAGAAGCTTGAAGGTTTTTTTTCTAATCAGTTCCTGCAGATCTTGATGGATAACGAAACCAGCACCCTTATGAATCTTTGCGGATTTTAATATTTAAATACTATAAATATTCTCCCCTTAAAAGGACTTGTTTCTTTCCTTTACAATGGGTAAGGTCATTAATTATAAAAAGATATTAAATTAACAGAATACTATAATAATTAAAATAGGCAAAAAGTCACATAATAAAACAGTATGAAGCTAATATACGTGTTGGTTGAGACTTCTCTGCAGAGTTTGAAGTGCACAGTGGGGTACGGCAAGGGGACACCCTTGCCTGCCTATTGTTTAATAAGGCAGAAGAAAGAGCCATGAGAGAGGCCGGTATACAGAACAGGGGAACAATCTTCAATCGCCTGACCCAGCTTCTCTGATATGCAGACGATATTGATATCATAGGAAGATCTGAGAGCATTTACAGCTCTTGAAGCAGCTGCAAGAAGACTAGGTTTAGAAGTTAATGAAAGAAAAACCAAATACATGAGAGTTGGTGGTGAAGTGGATCTGAGCTCCATCCTACTCCATTTGAAGTAGGATCTTTTAAGTTTGAGAGAGTTGAAAGCTTTGTATACCTCGGAACTGAAGTGAATAACAAGAAGGATATGGCTCAAGAGATACAAAGAAGGATCTCTGTTGCCAATAGATGCTTTTTTGGACTTGGCCGACACGAAGTAAGATAAGAAGTAGGTACCTCACAAAGCAGACCAAACTGAATATATACAAGACCCTCGTATGGCCCATATTGTCATACGTATCAGAGGCTTGGACTATGGCGAAAAGTGATGAGAGGAAGCTCAGTGTGTTCAAGCGAGGGATTCTCAGGAGGATCTACGGCCCAGTAAAGGTGGGTGAAGTCTGGATAAGAAGGGAAAATAGGGAACTAAGTAGTCTATTTGCTGACCTCGACATAGAACTTGGCAGACTAAGATGGGCAGGATATGTAGCCAGAATGGATACCTCTGAAATACCGAAAAAGGTGATGACTGAAGAGCTACACTTGACAAAACGAGTAGGAATTAGATGGCTGGACAGTGTAACCAGTGATGCCAGAACTTTACTTGGAGTTCGAGACTCGAGAGCTGCAGCAGAAGACAGAGCCAACTGGCGGAAGCTCTTAAAGGAGGCCCAGTCTTGGTAAAGGGACGTTGCGCCAAATATGTATGTATGTGTGTATGAAGCTAATAAATAAAAGGGAGATATGAAAAAAGAAAAAAACAAAACAGAATAATGAAACAATAAATGAATGAAAACTATTACAGAGATATCTACTGTTGTTATGTAACCCAGTATTTTATAATAAATAAAGTTGCATCAAATTAGAGTCCTGCTCATCGCTGAGAAATATTCTCAAGCAAGTACTCACCTTCTTGTTGAAGCCTGGCTGGCCGTGGTAGGGGCTGCAAGTCCCAGGCTGCATGCTGATAAGGAGCCTCGTTTTGCTAGCAGGCTCAATTCATTTTTCCTCCTTCCTGACTCAAATCTTTGGTGAATTTTTGTGATATTTTACAAAGTAATTTGCTACACCTAGATTCACACTTGTGCAAATTTTTAATGCAGATGGGCAAAGAAAACCCAATCATAAGCGAGTTTATCATGGATTCGATGTACCTTGCTCACCGGCCTGAGCCAGACTAGATATCATGGTGCAGCAAGAGATCCGCTGGCCAGGGAAGGGCTTGTTAAGAAGAGTAAGTACACTTTGTGGTCCAGAGGGAACGAAAACTATTGTTTTGGATTTCTGATTAGAAATAGGCTACTTTCCGAATTGAGGGACATTCAATTGTTTGGAGATAAGTTATCGGTGGCTATATTTCAGGGGTGGCGGTTTAAAATCATGTTGATCAACATACACTCAACCACCGAAGATAGTGACAATAAAGTTAAATGCGAATTTTATATTTTAAAATTTAAAACAAAGACAAAGATTTGAGTAAAAAGAAAATAACAGGAACAAACCATGGTTCGATGAGGATTGTGTTAAAATCCAGATAGACATATGAAGTTGGTTCAATGATTATTTTGACAATATTTTGAATACAAAAAATAATAGTTTATTTTCTCCTTCGGAATATCAGAGTGCTGAGTGATAGCAGAACCGAGCAAAGAGGGAGTTAGATTAGCCATTGGAAAATTAAAATCACATAAAGTGGCAGGAACTAATATTGCGAGTGAACTGATCAAGGCATGTGGGGAAGCTGGGATTTCTAAAAAAAAAATCTTTTCATTAGAAATGTCTGGGAACAGGAGAAAATAACCAAAGAATGGAAAGAATCTATTCTTGTTCCAATTTACAAAAATGGATCAAAGACGGATTGCAATCATTATTGAGAAATTTCACTCCTTCCAGTATGTTATAAAATATTTATATTGATCATTACTACTCCAATCACTAAATACACCGTGGAAATTATTGGAAAATATGTGGTTTCAGGCGAAATCGTTTAACCGTGGACCAAATATTCTCTCTCTCTAATATATTAGAGGAAAATTAGAATATAAGGGAACAGTACATCAGCTTTTTATCCATTTCAAAAAAGCATATGATTCGATTAACTGCCAAAAGTTGTATAATATTCTTGTCGAGCAGGAAATTTAGTAAACTTCGTAAAAATGTTCGATAAAGTTAGAATCAGTAATTATTTGTGGAGAGGTTTGAGATTTACGAGATTTGAAACAAGGAGATTCTCTATCACCTGTTTTATTTAATTTAGCACTGGATTATGCCATTAGGGAGGTGGCACGTGCCGGAAAGGGTTTGAATCTGGGAGGAAATATATCTGTACTCGGTTATGCCGATGATTTGGTTTTGCTTGGTGAGGAAGCGGACCTATAGAACAAATACAAACACAAGAAAAGCCAGTCAAGAACTTGGGTTGGAAATAAATACAGATAAGACAAAATATATGGGTAGTCGCAGAAGTGGTGATGATTTTACTGAAATTGATGTAGAGGGGAATACGTTTGAACAAGTACAGAAATTTAGATATTTAAGGGTGATGCATAACTAGAAAAATCAAAATCGATGAGGAAATCAAGGTTAAATTATAAGCTGGAAATGCTTGCTTATTTCCAGCAGCGACATTGCTTGCTTATTTCCAGCAGCGAAATTGCTTAGTTCTTGTCCTTTGTCACGAAATTTAAAGGATTTAAACAACTATTATTCTTCCTATGGACAAATACGGATGTGAAACCTGGCCGCTAGCATTAATGGAAGAGCAATGGCTGAGTGTTTTTGAAAATAAGGTATTATATAGAATATAATTAACCGGAAAATTTAGACATTTACACAATGCTGGACTGAGTGAACTGCATCTGGTAAATATAAAGTATTTAAACATCGATGATTTTTAATATAAATTTGTTAAACATTAACCTGGTAGCGCCCTAACATATTTAAACATCGTTGTCGCTTTCCTAGTAGTGACATAGAAACGTATTTCTGGTGAATATTTTTAAATGATTTTGTTAGCAGCTAGATTAACTAAATAAAGATTAAGAAATAGTGTTTCCCTTAATTCCTCAAATAACTTTTAAGATATTTCCAATAGGACACTAGATGGCGCTTTTTCTTTTAGTTTATCCATTATGGATAAACTAAAATTATTTATTTAGATTATTTATTTAGATTAACTAAATAAAGATTAAGAAATAGTGTTTCCCTTAATTCCTCAAATAACTTTTAAGATATTTCCAATAGGACACTAGATGGCGCTTTTTCTTTTAGTTTATCCATTATGGATAAACTAAAATTATTTATTTAGATTATTTATTTAGATTAACTAAATAAAGATTAAGAAATAGTGTTTCCCTTAATTCCTCAAATAACTTTTAAGATATTTCCAATAGGACACTAGATGGCGCTTTTTCTTTTAGTTTATCCATTATGAATTTTTGCATGATTTGTGTTGTTTGAAGATGGATATTTTCTATTTTACAAAAACAAGAATATATGGCAGGATTAGGCATTATTGAGAAAATATTTTCTATTAAAGTAAAAACATGGATATTGTATGCGACAAAAATATAAATTTTCCTAAAACATTGATGTAAAACAAATCTTTGTTTTAGTCAAAACATCAATGTTAAAAAAATCCATATTAGTGTCAAAAAATATTTCATTTGACGAAACATCGATGCTAAAAAAATCTGATTTGTCAAAACATCGGTATTAAAAACAACTTTGATTTCGTCAAATAATCTGTCAACAATCTTTTTGTCCATGTTAAAAGTATGTTTGCTTTTGAAAAAACATCAGTGTTAAAATTGTCTTAGTAAATATCACTATGTTTAGCCTTCAAACGTCCTAATTCAATTTCAGTGTACCTGATTCTGGATGATCTTGAACTGGCTTCCATTTTCCTCAGGTACTTAAATTGTATTGCCTGAGTCTATCATTTATAATACATATTTTGTTTGGTAATAAGTAATTAATTTCTTGAACTTTTACTTGATTTTTGATAGAGACAACCTATACTAAACATGAAAACTAACTAAAAAAAAATCAATCTAAAATGATAAAAAAAGAGAAAAGAATACAAAATTTTGTATATAACAAAGAACAAAAACAATAATAAGTTTTAATGTTAATAATACATTTTAAACACTTAAATACATTGAAAATATTTAAAAAAATAATAAATGATTGATTACCTCATTAAAATTCATAATGAAAAATTTTAAGTTTGAGAGGCATATCTTTCCCTCCATAGTGAGTTTAACATAATCATTTAATGCTGCACAACAGTGCCATATAGGAGGCAGTTCTAAAACAAACAATCTATAAGGTAAAATTAAAATAAATGTAAGGATGACACAAAAATTTGTCGGTACATTAATGGAGTTGTTTGTTTATTTAACCTGTTCTGTATCAGTATTTAATTTAATACATTAAATCCTTAACCAGCTATGCTTATCAGAAAGTGAAACTTTCAATTAACCAATTTTAACTCATTGATCGAAACTCTTTCAAACTCATACGTACTCTTTTCATATGAATTCAGAACAAATTGGAGATTTGTGTACTTTTGCGGCATTACTAAAAAGAAATATTGCATTAGTTTGGCCATTTATTAGTGGCTGCACCATCCTTGAAGATGAACCAAATTCTGGATTTATAACTATTTATATGGATAACTATTAGAGTGGATCAAGGCTACAGAAAGGGCAGTTAATCAAAATCTGACAACCATTCTAGGGACTTCTCCAAAAACAATACGCCAATGAACAGGAAAGAAAAACAAACAATTCCATTCAAGAATTGACGAAACTTTTGTATCATTCATCCTAGTAAATTATTAAATGGATCACTATTGCATAATTTTTTTGAACATTTTTTTAATCCTTCATTAAAATTGAACAATCTCATACATTTAATTAATAAAAAATGTATATCATCATGTGTATCATGTATATCATGTGTGGTAGGTATTTTTTTGAAAAATATAATATATAATAACTTTATTCTATTTACAATCTGCTTCACAGGCAATATGGATATTACGAATGTAATGCATGACTGTGCAACAAAATACTAAAAATAATAAAATATTATTAATTGTTCTTCCCTTTGTTTAGGTTTTCAACAATTCTCATTCCTAGATTCTTCCTTGTCCAGAATGAGAGGTTAATAAAAATCTGGTTTGATGCGCACAACACAAAACTTTCACTTAAAAAGAAAGAAAGAAAAATTTCACTTTATTCTGGGACATTTAGTCCTCAAAGAATAACATTGTTGACAATTTGTTCAGGTAGAATTCATCTGGCTGAGCTATATTGTTAAAATTAAAAACTAAAAATATACACTTTAACAATAAATGAAAATAAATCATAACTTAATATTCACGATTTTTGTAAAAAAAATAAATAAAAGAAGTGTCATTATTAAAATGAATAAATAATAAACCTGAAGTATGAGTACAAATCTTTAAAAGTAAATCAAAGAAAATAATAATTTTTACATCTGCACGGAAGATTGATGTTCCAGGAGATGGAGAAACAGGAGGTGTTTGAACGAGGCTAGGGAGGAAGTTTGAAGAACGGATCCGGTTAAGGATTTTCAAAACTGGGTGGCACGAACAACAAACTATTATAGAAACAGGCAGTTCTATGAGTGGGGATATACAAGTCTGTAGGTTGAGATCTTGTATTTAGCTGATGGATGGACGAACGTGGGGTAAGGTCAAGAACGTATGTGGGTTTTTTTGCTCTTAGGGTTTGGAAGAGGAAGGAGCCGAGCAGGTAGTGTCTTTGAAAATTAGGAAA
Source organism: Aelia acuminata (assembly GCA_911387785.2). NCBI lineage: Eukaryota > Metazoa > Arthropoda > Insecta > Hemiptera > Pentatomidae > Aelia > Aelia acuminata. The sequence continues at coordinate 54,969,525 of OU426980.1, read as the reverse complement.
ATAGAAACTTTAGTGGGAAAAGCATTGGGAGATATGAGAGTGTCTCGGGAGACCAAGGATAAATCTCATGAAACGGTTCATCAATGTTTAAAGTCTCATCTTCAGCTCACCAGACAGATCACCACACACCAGACATCTGTTATCAAAATGTGGAAGGATAAGGGAGGATACTAAAAGACGATGGGTGGGAAGATGAGACTGTTTTAAAAATAAAATGGGTAAATTATTATAATATAAAATACATACAACAGTCTACTTATCCTATCATGACGATGGGTACTTTGAGGACTGAGATGGATTTTCGGGTGATTTGGGAAATGTGATGATTCCAGGTGAGGTGTTGATCGAAGGTTATACCGAGCTTCTTTATGGAGTCTTTAACATGTTCGAGTATTATTGATATACAGTAATGGATAGTAGGGAAGGGAATTGAAGAAAGGTTTTGAGCCTATGAGCATTGCCTTGGGTTTAGGGATAGTTTGTTTTCTACTGCCCAGCGGTTAATTCTACCAATGTCCTCCTGAAGTTTACGTGACGCCTCTAGCAAGTCCGAAGGATGGAAGGATATATAGATTTGTAGATCATCTGCATATAGGTGATGTTGGGAGTAATGGATAATGTTTGTGAGATCATTTACATAGATGGAGAATAGGGTGGGTGAAAGGGATGAACCCTGAGATACACCTCTGGAGAGAAACAGGGACGATGATGATGGTTTGTTAGGGATAGTAACTGATTGCGAGCGGAAGGAGAGAAAAGATTGAAACCAGCCCAAAGAACTATTGGATATATTTAAGTTGTCATTTGGTGAGAAAAACTGTGTGATCAACAGAATTGAAGGCTTTTGAGAAATTAAAAAGAACAAGGATAGTTATTTTCTGTTGATCTATTGAGGAGTAGAGATCCTGATTTATTTTTATCAGGGCCAATTGAGTGGAATAACTAGAGCGGAAACCGGATTGGAGAGGATTAAGTAAGCTTTTTTGATCAAGGAAGGTGGTGAGTTGAGAATAGACTAGTATTTCTAAAGGTTTTGATAGGTTTGATAGGATTGCAATTGGCCTGAAATCAGCAACTGTTGAGGGATGAGGGACCTTGTTAAGTGGACGTACTAGAACCTTTTTCCAGGCAGAGGGGAAAATAGAGTTCTGTAGAGAAAAGTTGTATATATGTAGGAGTGCTGGAAGTATGACTGGGAGACAGAGTTTTATCATTTTCACCGGAATCTGGTCATGACCGTAGTCATTGGTTCAGGATTTCATAATGGAAGCAATAAAATCATCAGGATTGATATGTTGAAAGTAAAAGTTTTCGCCATTAAAAGGAGTTTCTGGAGGTTAATAGTTGGACTGAGGGAGGTTCGGGAGGGGTTTGACAAAATAAGTGTTTAAATCATTGGGAGGTATTGGATAATGCATAATGGGCTTGGAACTGGCAATGGCAAATTTTCTAAAAAATTTCCACTTAGACTTAGGATCGGGTGATTGGGAAAGGACGTTATGGAAATACTGCGTCTTGGCTCGGCGTAACGTAGATTGCGGGAGGTTGCGGATAATTTTAAATTTCAAATAATCATCCAGAATTTGTGTGCGCCTAAAACACCTTCTAGCAGCATCTTTTTTCTTCATAAGTTCCCTGATTTCAAGATTAATCCAAGGAGCCGGGGTGCTTTTAAAGGTGCCAGTTTTGAGAGGTGCAAGTTGGTTTAGGAATGTTAGGAGGCTGGGCAAAAGAGATTCAACCATCTCGTCAATAGAATGTGAGAAATAGATTGGTTCTATGGATAGGGATAGTGGTTCTAAATAAGGATTGATTTTTTCTGATGTGAGAGAATCCATATTCCTCCAGGATACCAGTTTAGGTACAGAAGTAGGGGTGGGAACATCATAGGAGAGCTGGATTGAATCGTGGCCTGACACAAAAGGTATGGGGTTTTGTGAGAATGATAATAAATTTCGATGGGAGTCAACGAAAATAAATTCGATTTGTGTATGTGAAAACTGCATATGATAGGTTGGCTTGAAAGGTACAATGAATTGGTCAAAGGAGCTTACCAGGTCTATGAGATATACTTTTTCAGGGGAATACGAAAGGAAATTCACATTAAAATCACCTGCAATAATTATATTGTTATACACAGGAATATAATGGAGGAGAGATAATTAAAAGGTTGAATCGAATTTGGCTTGAGGAGGTCGGTAGACAACGATGTAAAGAAGGGAAAAGGAGGCGAAGGATATTTCTGTGAACAGAAATTCGATGTGAGGTGTATCATGGGAAGAGGATTTGGTGAGGATTTTAATATTCAAGGTCTCATGCACGAAGAGACCAATAGCCCCTCCATTTAGATCGATTCGATCGTGACGGATGAAGGTATAATGAGGAATTGCTACACAGGATGAGGATATATTCGGTTTAAGCCAAGTCTCAGAAACGGCTATGATATGGTAAAAGTTCTGTAGGAAATAGTCTATGAATTTGTCTATATGAGCTGGAAGGGAGTTAATGTGACATGTGAGAAAGATATTAGTCATACGTGGAAAAAAGAAATGCATATTTGGGTAAGAACTGTGATTCGGTATAAGGAAATGGGTTAAGTAAAAGGGAACATTGGTTATTATATTGACTACTAAATTGAACCAAATTGTACCTTGAGTTTTGAGACTATTGATTAAACCGTTTTGATCTAAACAGATTAATTTTCTGGTGAAATATGGATACCTAAAAGCATCATGAAAATTGTGATAAAACTAACCAGTGCCAATAGATATTTAAATGAATGTGAGAATGAGAAATGGTTATATAAAAATATAAAATAAATAAACAGAGATATAAAATAAGTAAATAAACATATATAAGAAATAAATAGAAATATAAAAGCAATAAATAAAAATATAAAAGCAATAAATAAAAATATAAAAGCAATAAATAAAAAGTTTAAGAAAATAAATAAGAGTATAAAGAAAATAAATAAAAATATAAAAGAAAGAAAGAAAAATACATTAGGGAGGCAACAATGAAGAATATATCATTTAAAGGCCCTAAAGTCCTCTGCTTTGTTGACAATAACCACAGGTTGACCATCTTCTCGCCGGCAGTGCACTCTTCCTCTGGGAAACCAGACATACTTCACCTTTCCTGTGGCCCTCTTCTGCCTCGCAAGCCAGTAAAGATGTCTGTTCCCTAGAGTCATCTCCTGCCCTACGTAGATCCTCTCGTCCGAATCCCACCCCAGATGACGGGTTGAAAAATCCTTTTTGATTTTACAGAGCCTGATTACTTCGTCCCGAACAAACTAGCAGGTGAAGCGAACCAAAATCGGCAGGGGGCCCTCTCCCTTGGGCCTCGTATTCTCTACATGATCCAGGTCCCCTTCCTTCAATTTGATACCCAGGGCTACCCCTAAAGACAAAGCAATTTTCCCCGGTCTTCAAGGGGATCCCTCTAATTTCAAATGCCTTGGATAGATGGGCCTGCTCTGACTGATTCAGTCTCACCTCTACATTTTTGATATTTCTCTTAAGGCAGTTATTCTCATAAATTAATTTTTCAATCATTTCCTCCTGCCTTATCGCTTATGCCCGTTCCTCCATTGATTTCAATCTCTCGGCGTTTTCGAAGGATAAATCAGCCTTCTTTTCGATATTACTTTTTATTTCTTTTAATTTGCCATTCATCTTCCCCAGGTGAGCAAGGATAGCAGAGATGTTTTCCTGTATGCTCCCACTGGGCACGCTGAGGTAGTGTGGACTGCCCTTATTAAGTTGGCAATTAGGGCATTGCCATTTATTTTTAATCTGACCAGCCTCAGAATTTTTTATGCTACAACATTTATTGTGGTATATGTTTTTACATTGCGAACACGCAATTGAACTTTTTCATCTCTATTGACCACACTAGACATGCACGGTGCCATGTCGACAGATGTAGATGATGAGCTGGACTGATATGACGAGCAATGGTGGGGAGTGCCAGTTGTGGTGGGGGCCGATAACAGTTCAGTGTATTATCATCAATGGGTTTAATGCCTACCTAGTTTATTATTCCCCAGAACACTAGATTATATAACTAATAAATAGATCTTTGTTTATAGTATTAATATTCACACTTTTGACTACGAATTCAACATATCATCATAATCAATCATATTTACAAATACTGTAGAATGAATAAATTTGTATGGATATTCAAATAAAAATCACCTTATAAATAAATTTATATTTTTATCTATAAATACAATTATACCCAACTCTGCTTTCATTTTTCTAAATATGGAATAAATATTTATGAAAAGTAATGCATTTGTCAAAAATTTTGAAGTCAGGTTATCAACAGAAATACATGTTTAGGGGGTACTTTGAGACTAAATAACCAAGTTTCTTAAAAATAAAAATTTTCCCTCTTAAACAGACTCTAAAATCTTTATTATAATTAGCAAAATGAAGCTTTCAGTGCTTAGCAGCATATTCCACAGTAATATAAAAATATTCTTTATGACAAAATTTCCATACATCAAAATATTACGATTAAGTCCGGTAATGGTATCAAATGTACATGCATAATCACACCTCATTATATTATCCATTGTAGACATTGTTTATATTGTTCATAATAAAGAAGTAATTCGCAGAATTTCATTAAGCTAATACTAAAACTAAGCCTTTAATTAAGGTAAGATAAATTAGACTATTTAGAGGATCCAGCAAGGGGCAGCCACAGGAAGGGGAAGGAACGCCCATTATTAATACATCACACAAAGCCTTAGCCTCAGCCTAATAACTATCTACATAAAATATAAATATTAAACATCAACTTTACCAATATTTACCTCCTAAATACCACTTATTTAAAAGTAAGAGAGACTAGCTATTTAAATTCAAATAAAATAGGAATAGAAGGAAAAAAACAAACAAATCCTTAATGTAGTAACAGCTATTCCGATAATAGAAGCTAAAGTTAATAATCTTTGAACTGAATTTATAACAAAAGTAGAAAATACCAAAAAGGAGATTTCTTATCTTAAACTGTACCAACAATGTCTTCTTCTTCTTCTTTATCCAACCCTTGTACCTTACGGTCTCGGGGCAGCCTGTAGCCATCTTCTGAATATTTCTCTATCAGTTGCCAACTTCCTAAGCTCACCTAACGTGAGTCCTCTTTTCCTGGCCAACTCTGTTATAAGATCCTCCCACTTATTTCTTGGTCTTCCGCGTGGTCTTTTCCCTTCTGTTCTTGATTCCCACACTTGTTTGGGTAATCTATTGACTGGCATTCTTTGCACATGGCCAAACCACCTCAATTCTTTTCTATGAATGATGTTTAATAGAGGGTCCTGTCCTGTTTCTTCTCTTATTCTTCTCTTACTAACAATGTCAAAAAGCAAAATATAAACATTGGATTACAAGCACATAAATACAAAGCCATATCCAACTTTAAAAGCCATATCGACTTTAATATCGCCTTATATATTTATTATAGCCTTGTTTTTTCCAATCCAGGCTTTCCTAAATCCAGAAAGCATAGCTGTAGGTCGCGTAAAAACTTCAGAAGCAGGAACAATGCATTATTCCCATTCGATTGCACAGGTATGTTAGAAGTGCAAAAACCTGACACATTAGATGTATCTAGAGGTTAAATGCTCTTTGTTTTTTTTTTTCTTCTCTAATTAATTTGGCATAAACAGAAGTGTTTCCTTCATAAATTTCATTTCAAATTGGTAATAGTTGATTTAAAAGAAAGATATTATTTGTATGTATTACACAAAACCCTATCACTATCACTTTTAGTGAATTCGTTTCAAATTAGACTTCATTCAGGAAACTTGAAGCAGCAACTCTTTTTATGATGACGAAACGGAGTAGATAAATTTTTCAACTGTATTACCAATTTTCAGATATTTCTGAAGATGAGATGGATTCCATAAAGCATCAAGGGTTAAAGTATTTCTATGTATTTATGTATTTGTACTTATGTATTTATACATAGTCATTTAATGTATCCCTCTGTATAAGATTTATTTATAATATCCCTCTATACAGGGTGTTTCAGGGTTAAATCGCCAAACCGAAAATTTGAACTAAGGACCTCAAAAGAAGAAAAAAATTTCCTATGAAGGTATGTCCACAACCGCTTTGTTTAGGAGATAAATTTAGATAGAATACTTATATGACCTTGTCTCCCTAAGGCCGGGAACACACTTGGCACTTTTTTACCGATTGCTATCGGATCTAAGATAGACTGATGTGGCGTGGTGATCAAATTTTGTGATTCAGTGGCTAAAAATCTTCAACTCCTAACTAAATTACCTTAATCGAATTATTCTTTTTTTTATGCATGAGCATGAGATTATCTTTATTAATGAGAATAAAAAATTATAAATCACATCACTCTGGATATTTCAAATTAATTTTTATTTGAATCCTTTATTAAATAGTTTATTAGGATCATACATACAGAATTAAATGAGTTAGTAATATTATCTATTATTGAGCTTCCTGCTTATATATATTGTCTTTTTCAAGCATTTGTTACTTTTAAAAGATTGTTAAATAAGTTCTTTAAGTCTGAAGAAGAAAAAATCCAAAAAAATAAATTAAAAATATCATGTTTCTTATGAATCTAATGGAAAAAATAATATTGCAATGTGCAAATGGATATATCCCCAAACAATCGTATTTGACCGATCAAATTTCATTATGGATTTTTAGCCCCCTTTACCCTCAACCACTGTGAAAAAAATCAGAACTAATTATTGCCAATAAAATAATTCACGTTAATTTAAATACTTTTTTTTTAGTAAATTATATAGTTAACATCAATGAAATTAAAACGCATATTTATCCAATATTTCACAGCCAATATTTTATTTTTAGAATCTTATATTTTTTTAATAAAAATCAAAGCTTCAATAAAAATAAAAGAATAATTTCTAAGAGATACGCATAGAATTTGCTAAAAATTAGTTTTCTTTTCTATAAATATCCTTTTTATATTATTGCACCAAATATATTTTATAAATAAGAAAAACGGACAAATAAAATTATTGGTTAAAAAAACGTTCAATATCATCCAAGTTAACTATATAATTTACCAGAAAAAAGTATTTAAATTAATATAAATTCGTTTATATAGCTATAATTGGTTCTGATTTTTTAACAATGGTAGAGGGAAAAAGATGCTAAAATACCATAATAAAATTTGATCAATCAAATGCGATCGTTTGGCGATATATCGATTTCAATATTTAAATACCTAAAATAGAACATTTTATTTGTTTTCAGCCTGGAATCAGACTACATCATAAAACATACTTCTACTGGAATTATTTGACAATATTTTTTTCCTTTAAAATTCCTAAAAAACAGAATATTTTTAATTTATTTTTTTGGATTTTTTCTTCTTCAGACAGTAATTATTTAAAAATCTTTTAAAAGGAACAAATGCCTGAAAAATACATGTTTATAAGCAGAAAGCTAAATAGATAATAATACTGAATCATTTAATTCTCTATATATGATCCTTTACCTAATAAACTATTAAATAAAGGATTCATATAAAAATTAATTAAAAATATCCAGAGTGATTTGTATTTTTTTATTCTCACTAATAAAGATAATCTTAGGCTCATACATAAAAAAAAAAAAAAAAAAAAAAAAAAAAAAAAAAAAAAATTATTCGATTAACTTACTTTGGTCAGGAGTTATATATTTTTTGGCCACTAAATCACAAACTTTTCCCACTAAACATCAACCACCGATACCGATGGTTGAATACAATTCCTCCGTCTAGTATTTATCCTATGTTGGATATGATTTTTCATTAGGTTGTGTAGTCCGTCGAATGACGAGATTGATATTCGAAAATAATTGAAAAACCTTTCATAATCGTTCCTTAAATTAGGAAACAAAGAGTAAAAGGCTCCAACTTCCTCTCTCTTTTTATTAATAAGATGAACCCAAAAAAGTCTATTTTTTTGTTTCCCCTCCATCTACGACGAAATAACAATAATGCAAGGAGTTGTTCTCTGTCCATTTTATACACAACACTATTTAAAATGTAGTAAAACGAAAATGATTTGTAGCAGGGTGTAAGATCTGTGATTGAATAATTTAGCGTCGGTAATTTTACTGCCCAATGTTAATTATTTTAGAGCAGCAGCAGCAAAATTACCGATCGGTAATTTTACGGCCCAGTGTGTAAGCGCTACATTATTTTAGAGTGGCAGCGGCAAAATTACCGATCGGTAAAAAAACGCTGATTGTGTTCTGGGTCTAACTGTACATAAACTATGGACTTTAGGATTAATACTGTTTGGAATAGAACATCAATAACAAATAATAATAAGAATAGAACTATCAATAACATTTATCAGTTTGTTTGAGGCTTTTGCAGATTACTCATTATGCCTTCCATTTATACTAATGCTGAATAAGCCGATATGGTGTTTGTGTACGGTTTTTGCAATGGTAATGCCAATGGTGCCCGTCATGAATATTCCATGCGATTTCCAACTAGAATATTACCTAGTAAGTCTATCTTTAACTCTATGTTTCAACGTCTTATAGAAACTGGTAGATTTGCTGTCATACCACATGCTGATGGTATTTTAGCCCCTTTACGAAATGAAGAAAGGAGTACGACCGTATTACAATATTTTGATGGTAATCTACCTGGCAGTGTACAAAGAGCTGGATCAGAATTAAATGTTACGCCAACTCTCATTGCAGATGGACGTCACCCATATCATTATCAACGGGTACAAAATTTATTACCGCAAGATTTACGGCAAAGAAGAAATTTCTCAAATTGATATTTAAATCAAGCTGATCACAATCCACACTTTTCAGGAGAAATTTTATGGACAGATAAAGCTACCTTCATAAGAAGAGTTATCTTCAATTAGAAAAATAATCATCTCTGGTTGCATGAAAATCTACATGCAATTTGTCAGCATCATTTTCAGTACGAGTTTCAGTGCAATGTGTGGTTGGGGATAATAGACAATATTTTGATAGGCCCGCATTTCTTACCACCTCGACTCAATGCGGACACAGTTTTGGAATTTCTTAATAATGATTACCACGATTTAGTTAAAGATATTCCACTACAACTGAGAAGGAACATGTGGTTTCAATTAGATGGTTGTCCTGCACATTACGGAAGAGGTCCACGGCAATGGCTAAATGCTAATTATCCTAATCAATGGATTGGCCGTGGCAGGACCAGTGGCTTGGCCTGCTCGCTCTCCAGGCCAGAGAATAACCTTAATTCTTTACAAAGAAGGATAATTGAGTCTTCTGAAACAATAACACATATCCAGTGCCGCTCTGCTACTGCTGCTGTTGAAGAAAGATGCCAAGCCTATTCAATGTTAATGGTTTACATTTAATAAATAAAGTAGTTAGAACAAATAATATAAGTTTTATTTATTTACTATGCCTAAATAATTCATAACAATGAAATCTTTAGATGTGAATATCTCCTAAACAAAGCGTTTGCGGACATACCTTCATAGGAATTTTTTTCTTGTTTTGAGGTCCTTAGTTCAAATTTTCAGTTTAGCCATTTAACACCCTGTATAAGATTAATTTACAATATCCCTCAATACATAACAATAAACTTAAATAACTAAAAATTCAAGATAGAAGTTAGATTTTTTTTGGAGGGATGTTTAAAATATAATTTTTTCAAACAGTTAGAACCAAGAAAACAAGTATTTTCTCAACTAATCTGCTCAATCTCAAAAAATATTACGCATTCTTTGAAACGCACAACATTGAAAAGTGTTACCATATTATTTTTACTAATATCTAACCATTGCTAAAATCAAATTGGAATTTTATAAACATGTTTTAAAATTATTAATGAATCACAAAATTAACTGTAACTGTAAGTTGGTACAAAAAATATGAGTTTTGAAAGTAAAAAGATTTATGTTGTAACATTGGCAGATGAAAATATTTGACAAAAATTATGCAGGAGTATCATAACTTTATTTCATTATTTACCAAACCAAGGGTAAAATGCTATAAATATACTGGCATTTTGAAATAATGAATGATAAGAAAGAGCCCCCTATCATATATTAAAATATAAATTTATCGCAGCAATTAAAATTAATAAAATAATTTATTTATTTTTATCTCTCTGTCTGGTCCATCTAGTGCTCCCCTACCCTATAAGTCTAAATATATTGGCAACCTATGAACATCTTATGAGATGGTAATCATCAACACTTTATAACAAACAAATAAAAAAAATATTGAATTTCAAGATTTCTCTTTTCTTTGGGTGTATCTCTAAAACCTCATGCCAGGTTTATTACTTTTGGCTCATTAATTATAGGCATGCCTTCATTATTAAGGTCATACTTAAAATATCTATCGCAGGACCAATTTTGGTTTTTTGTTCCAAACTGAACAAATTTAAATGTATTGTATTTGATTTAATCTGGATCCCAATAAACGATTTCCTGAAAATGTACTTAACATTTTTTTTTTCACTTTCTGTACTTAATGCAAAACACTATCAAAAACTAATGTAATAGCTGAAGAAAGGCTAAATTAATAATAAATTGGTTCATTTCGATAGACATGGTATAAATATGTCATTAAACAATGAATAAAAATTACCACTTTTTTATTATTTAATTTTTCTTTTAATACTGAAGTCAGATGATCACTTTTACCTACAACCTCGCTTGCTCAGTCAACTTTAAAAATCTTATTCAAACTCGTCTTTATAGTTAAATACATCAAATCTAATAGTAGGTAAAATGGTTGCTATTTTTTAAGAATTTAATATAAGTATTACTTTCAAATACAAAATAAAGTGGAAGTAATCAATAATAACAATAATTTTAAAATATTATTAATACACTTAAGCCAAATATTTATCAAATTACCTTTTCTACGGCATTCAAAATTGATAATTTGACTGCAATAAATAGCATATGATTCAATATTGGCATCTGTCAATGCCGAAAAACAATCCGAAACAGGTGTGTGCTTCGATAAACATATCAGATCCTTATAAAACGTTGAAACCTAATAAAAAAAAAATAATATGTATATATATATATATATATATATATATATATATATATATATATATATATATATATAAAACAAAAAGACAAATTGAATAGTGTTACAGTTGAAATTAGATTATCAACAAAAAATATTTATATGAATCCCTATAATTTAATCCTCGCTCGGATCTCATTACTGCTTATGAGGAGCGCCCCACGGGTGGCGGAGGTGGGGATGGTCGGTGAAAATTCCTTGGAAGTTCCTCCAGGCTAAATCCAATGGACTCGCAGACCAAAAAATGTGAGCGGCCCCCCAGGTTTGCTGGAGGGTACAACATAGGATTGAATGCCCTATTCACAAATCTTTAGTTCACCAAAACACAAATAGTCATGGGTTCTCCCAAGATAAAACACTTATTATACGGAGGTAAAATAGTCCCCTGTTCAGGTTTCTGGGTGGGGACTGCTTTAGGGAAATCATGGCACAAGTTGTAGTTTTAGGGACGTAGTACATCAGAAGTTTGAATACAGCAGTTAAAATCGGTCATGAATGAGGTTACGAGTACAGTTTAGATATCATGGCGCTTCAAGAGGTCCGCTGGCCAGGGGAGGGCTTGTTAAGAGAAGGTAAGTACACTATTTGGTACGGAGGATTATTGTAAAATTGCTGGCCAGGGGAGGGCTTGTTAAGAGAAGGTAAGTACACTATTTGGTACGGAGGATTATTGTAAAATTATTGTTTAGGCACTGGGTTTCTGATTAGAAATAGGTTACTATCCTCTTTGAGGGACATTCAATTTTTCGGGGATAAGATATCAGTGGCTGTATCAGGGACAGTGGTTTAAAATCGCGTTAATCAACATACATTCTCTGACCGAAGACAGCGAGAGGAAGTTAAGTACGAATTATATGATAGACTAGAGTGGGTCTACAATAAATTACCGCGAAACTGCATGAAGATAATTTATGAGACACTAGCGCAAAGGAGGATAGGGAAGAAGTATATTATCCAGCTATTAGTAAAGAAAGTTTACACAAAATTAGAAATGATAACGGAATCCGATTGATTAACTTAGTTATTTAGAAAAAACTAATAATCAAAAGTACAACGTTTAAACATCAAAATATTCATAAATACACCTGGCCATCATCAGATTCGCAAACACAAAATCAAATTGATCATGCTTTGGTACAGCATAGGTGGAAAAATAGTATTACTCTTGGATTGTATTGTAGAGCAAAATGCAGATCGGATCACAAACTATTAGTCGCTTAAGTTTGCCAAAAATTTTCTAACGAAAAAAGACAAGAAACCGGATCTCGTACAGAATATTTTATTGTGAAGAGAATGGTGAAGTCATTGAAAAATTATGGGTAGGGATTAGAGATAATATTAAAGGGGTCAGTAATTTGGTCTGGGAAAAAGGGAAAATAATAGGAATAAACTGTGGATTGATAAAGACTGTTTAAAACATTCAGTGCGGACCCAGTAGATCTACTGGGTACCTGTCTACTCACCGTACGGTCCCAGTAAATCTACTGGCCAGCTGCGTAGTTTATGACTTCACTAGAAACGCTTGTGGAGGGGGATTTTCGACAATTCTTCGGCAAATCTGGTATATTTCGCTTCAGTTACATCTTAGTTACCTTAAAGTGGAAGCCGTCCGGAAATTTCAAATTTACGATTTGTTTTATTTGGAATTTTCTTCAAGTTGCCGTAAGTACACCTTTTTTATTTATTATGCCTAAAAAGAATTATCAGATTATTGGTGTTATTGTTAGTGCTAATACTTAGAAATACTTATCTCATAATAATTTTCAATTACAGATCGAATTTCTGAGAAACGCTGGTTTGAAATGTAAATATTGATAGATATTGATTAATAAATTTTAGATTTTTATCATTTTTCAATACAGAAGTTTCATTTCTGATTCCTAATTATTTACAAGATTATTACTTATACTTTTTGAAGTATGATAGAAAAATATGAATTAAAATTAGTTATGAATTAAATTTAAAGTATGAGAAATTATAACTGAATAAATATGCCATAAACATCAAAGAAAAGAAAATTTTAAATTACAAATAGAAGACTTGAAAATACATATGTCTGGCGGGTCTGTACGGTACCAGTAGATCTACCGCCCATCGTTGGGGGTCTGCATAACTTGCCTACGCTGCTGTACGGTAGATCTACTGGGCACGTAAAAAATGCGAATTTAATTTATTTTTTATTTTTTTAGTTTTCAGTTGCATTTGTTTAATTAAAAAACAGTGACTATAATCAATTAAAACACCAAAAAATTCACCCGCACGGGATAAAAATGGCAATTACTACACTTGCATCGATGTGTTAAACTCATGCGAGAAAAGAAAAGCCGCTAAACTCAAAGTTTTAAATAATCCTAGCGATGAAAATCGTGCCTAATTCCATGGCACAATGAATGAAACGACTAAATTGCTTAAAAATAAAAAAAGAGACTACCTCAAAAACAAATAGAAAATAATTGAATCGAAAATAATGTTAGAGATACGTACAAAGGCATAAATTCATCACGTAAACGTTTAGGACCAGTTACAACTGGCATTAGGGATTAAATAATGATATCATAGCAGATTAGGCAGACATAGTAAGCAAGTTAATTTAAGTCTCAGGCACAATAGACCCTTGGTAGTCCCGGTGCATATAGCCACAAAAAAAAAAAAAAAAAAGTTCAAAGAACACTTTGATAGTATTAATAAGAACATTTTGAATGCAGAAAATATTCATTTATCACTACTTTTGGAGTACCAAAGTGTTGAACCGTTATTAGAAGAACCGAGATATGGGAAGTCGAAATAGCTATCGGAAAGTTAAAATTTTATAAAGCAGCGGGGACCGATCATATTCCTAGTAAACTAATCAAAGCATGAGGGGACGCTGGAAATTTCTAAAATACATCCTTTGATTAAAAAGATCTGGGAGAATGAGGAAATGCCTGAAGAATGGAAAGAGTCTATACTTATTCCGATTCACAAGAAGGGTTCGCAGACAGATACTATTAACTATTGTGGGATTTCACTACTTCCGGTCTGTTATAAAATATTTATGTCAATCCTGACAAGTCAAATCACAGAAACGCCGAGGAAATTATCGGAGACTATCAATGTGGTTTCAGACTGAAACATTCAACTGTAGACCAAATATTCTCTCTCCGTTAAATCTTAGAGAAAAAATTAGAATACAACGGTATTGTTCATCAACTATATATCGACTTCAAAAAGGCTTATGATTCAATAGACCGCAATCAACTGTATAACATTCTGACTGAGCTAGGAATACCAAAGAAGTTAGTAAACTTAGTAAAAATGTGTATGACCGAAACGTTCAATAAAATAAGAATCGGTAGTTATTTTTCTGAGAAGTTCGAGGTTCACTCTGGTTTGGAACAAGGGGATTTTCTATCTCCTGATTTAGTTAATTTATCTCTAGAATATGTCATTAGGGAGATGATAAGTACCGGAAAGGGTTGAATCTGGGTGGAAATATATCAGTACTCAGTTATGCCGATGATTTGGATTTGATTGGCAATGACATGGAACAGATAGAACTAAATACAAAAACGTTGGTGAAAGCCATTAAAGAAGTAGGGCTAGAAAGAAATGCGGAAAAGACAAAATATATGGTTAGCTTTAGAAACAGTGATGATTTTGACGATATTGAAGTAGAAAAGAAAATGTTTGAAGCCGTGGAAAAATTTAGATATTTAGGATCAATAACTAGAATAAACGAAATTGAAGAGGAAATTAAGGCAAGGCTAAAGGCAAGGAATTTTTGTTATTTTTCGGTTGCAAATTACCTAGCTCATGCCTTCTTTCCTGAAATACAAAAATTAGAATTTACAAAACTATAATTCTTCTGACGGTTCTTTACGGATGTGAAACATGGCCGCTTACAGTAAGGGATGAGCAACGCCTTAAGGTCTTTGAAAATAAAGCACTGAGTAGAATATTTGTACCGATGAAGGATGTTTCAACAGAGGAATTTGATGTTAGAACAGGAGAGAACAACGGCTACACAATGCAGATTGTATGAACTTTACCCAGTAAATGTAATCGAAGTTATAGCTGCATGTCGGTTAAAGTGGGTGTGCAAAATTGCAAGTCTTAGTTGAGAAAGAATACCTAAAAGATTTATAAGTGCTTTGCCGACTGTAACAGTGCGAAGGCGAAAGTGGGAGGATTCAGTGAGGGCTGATCAAGTGGAGTTGGGATTGGACGGGGATGGGGGGGGGGGGGGGGTAGATAGAGGCACGATTGGTGGTGTCAGCATTGGGCCTTCGGATTCGTTAAGCCTTTATTCTTCTTCTATAGTTTAATTTGAAAAATGGCAATTCATTTTTTTAGACTAAATATAGATGATGAAGCATGGTAGAGATATTTATAGAGAATGTTCGTGTATTTACATGAATTAAAATACTTAATGTATTTAATGTATATATAAATTAATGTAAAAATAATTACAGGCATACCGTAAAGCTGGTCAAATTATAATATTCATTGATATTCTGGGAAATGGCATGAATGAAACTGGAAGCAGCTTCAATCACAATGCTACAGCAATAAGTTATCCTAAAACATTACACCAAACTTATATTAATTATAATATATATAAAGACAAATATTAAAACCAACTAAAGGTGCTGTATACTTATTTAATCATCGATAACACTAGTAATAATCAAGTTTTTTTTTAAATTTTGATCCTTTATTAACCTCACACTTTTACAATATTCGGTTCTACGTTTAGGCACTAAGCCATTTTTAAGAAGAACACCTAAAATTTAGAATTTCAATACTTTTGAACTTAACAAATTAAATTAAAAACAATTAAGTGATGAAATATGTTTTTACCCACCTGTGACCACAATTTTTCAAATAAAATAGGCTGAGTACCCTTGTCAAAAATTAAAAATCTTTGGTTAATAAAGGATCAAAATTTAAAAAAACTTGACTACTATCTGCTTAGCCTCAAGACCAATAAAGAATTATTATAAGAATTTTGAAGAGGATCCACAATTTCTTCACTGAAAAATTTTTTTAAGAACCTGGAAAAGGATTTTCAAGCATCTTTTGATAGTGTAAACCCAGGTGTGACCACTTTATTTATTTCTTTATTTATAAAACTTATTAAGGCTGAAGGAAAAATTTTTTATTTAAGTGAATCCAGGTCTAGATGTAAAATACCTCCCCATATCTTTTATCCTATAGTTAATTTAGAAAACAGATTTAATAGCAATTTTTTAAAAAGTATAAATAAGACAGGAATATTTAATAGAGTCATAAGGGACTTCATTAATCTGGACATTAGACAAGGATACTGGATTAGAAATTATTTTAAAAAAGAATTAGACATAATAAAAATTAAAATAATAGAACAAAACTATAACTATAAAAACAGTTTAGAAGAATTCATTATAAATAAAAAGAAGGAAATATTTAAAATTTATTGTGAAAAATTAAAAAATAAAATGATTAATATAAAAATTAACAAGCCATATAACAGAGTTAGAGATAATGAAGATGCAAACAAAACTTTTATTGCAAGCAACAATGTTAATCCCAAGAAAAAGTTTATATCTAACCAAAAATTCAATGAAATCGTAAATAAATATGAAAATTTCCATAAGGGTAATTATATAGAGAACCTTAGTAACGTTGAAATACCTGTTAAGGTAAAAAAAATTTTAAGTCTAGGAGAAAATGTGAGTCTATTTCCAAAAGACATAAGGAAAAATATAATTAATTTAATTGCCGGTCTAGAAATAGTTTTTAACAATATGGATACTTGTGAAAATCATATTAATAGTTTAAGAAGCAATATAATAAGAAAAATAGGGAATTTCATTGATAAAAAGAATAATAGAAATAAAAATAATATCAATAATAAAATTCATGACCTATGGACTAGAGATTATGAAGAAGTTTTAAAATTTAAAAAGAGAAATCCAGAATTATTAATTATCAAATCTGATAAAACTAAAAGAGTTGCAGTGATTAATAAGGATTCATACCAAGAAAAGATGAATAAAGTTTTAAATGTAGAAAACACTTACAAAAAACTCAGAACTGACCCTTTGCCAGATATAAAGAAGTGTGTAAACACTTACTTAAAAAAACTACACAAAAATAATTTTATCGATGAGGTTGAAAAGAAAAGATTAATAGATAATTATTCTGTACATCCAAGAATGTATGGATTGATTAAATTGCATAAAATAGAAAAACCACTAAGACCTATCGTTAATGGTATAAAAATTCCGGTATATAAACTATCTAAATTTCTAAAACTGCTTTGGACAATGTTTATATAAACGAAAATTTTGATATAAAGAATGTTATTCAAGCAAAAGAGAAATTGAAAGAGGTTCAAATAGATGAAGATGAAATAATGATCAGCTATGATGTCGTCACCTCTCTCTTCACCAACATCCCCTTAATAAATGTATATAAAATAATAGAGCAAAAATGGGAGCAGATTTCTTTTCAAACTAAAATTAAAAAAAAAAAAAAAAAATTTTATGAAGGAATTAAAATATGCTGTGAAAATGGAATTTTCAAATATAATAAAGAAATTTACAGACAATTATATGGTTTACCAACGGGTGGGGTTTTATCAGTAAGCCTGGCAGGGCTGATAATGAATGAATTAATTGAAAATGCAATAAGGAAATGCGGCATAAATGTAAAAATTATGTTTAAATATTTTTTTTCATATTGTCATATTGATGACATTTTTTGCATTATAAAAACAATGAAGTTGAAAAACTACATAATGCTTTAAATGATTATAATGAAAGGTTGAAATTTACTATAGAAAAAGAAGATAATGGTCAAATAAGATTTTTAGATTTAATAATTATAAGAAAGGAAAATAGATTAATAACTGCATGGACTAAGAAAGAATGTTGCAGTAATAGAATGCTCAATTTCTTTTCTTGTCACCCCTTCTATATGAAATATAACATCCTACAAAATCATATCAATAAAGCAATAAAAATTACGGATAATGAGAGGCTCCCTGAAGTAAAAACAAATATATTTAAACGTTTATTGATAACATGTACCCACTAAAGCTAATTAAAAAAGTATGGGCAAAAAATTATAATAAAATAAAAGGAAATATAAATAATGAAAAAATAGAACATAAAAATAATGTCAGTAAGTTTTCTAAATGCACATATATAAAGGGTCTAGGAGAAAATATCAAAAACTCTTTTGAAGATTATGATGTAGGTGAATATAAATTAAGTTTTAAACCGACAAATAAAGTGGGCAACATATACAGCAATATGAAAGATAAAATTAATGTTAAAAACCAATTCGAAGTAGTCTATAAAATACCTTGTTTGGATTGCCCAGCAATATACATTGGTGAAACAAAGCAATATGTTTCTGACCGGATGTAGCAACATAAAAATGATGTGAAAAATATAGAAAAAAATGACAAAAAAAAAAAAACAGGTCTAGTGGAACATGTAAACAAAACACAGCATAGGTTTAATTTTGATGGAGTTGAGGTAATGCATAGGGAATCAAGCGTATATAAGAGAAGAATGCTTGAAGCCATGTCAATTTCAGAGAATATTGATAAAACAGTAAATTTTAAAAATGACTCTAAACATTTAAACAAATACTATGCGGGAATTCCAAGTAAAATTAATAATTGATTGTCCTAATATTAAAAGAAGTTATATGTCTGGATATTTATATAAAAAAATTTATTATGAATTTTAAAATTTTAGAAAATTAATAAATAGTAAAATACAAAAATGTAAACATTTTAATCATGATTTTAATTAATATTTTCAAATTTTTTATTTAAGTAACAGTAAAGTTACATGTTGGAGGGGATAAGGGGACTGGTAAAATAATCCATTTGACTGTGATGCTTACATAAAGAGACTATAGTTTTTAACTAGTAAAAAGATTTTTAATTTTTGACAAGGGTACTCAGCCTATTTTATTTGAAAAATTGTGGTCACAGGTGGGTAAAAACATATTTCATCACTTAATTTTTTTAAATTTAATTTGTTAAGTTCAAAAGTATTGAAATTCTAAATTTTAGGTGTTCTTCTTGAAAATGGCTTTGTGCCGAAACGTAGAACCGAATATTGTGAAAGTGTGAGGTTAATAAAGGATCAAAATTTTAAAAAACTTGACTACTATCTGCTTAGCCTCAAGACCAATAAAGAATTATTATAACTAGTAATAAATTTTAAACTTCACATTAATTACAACTTATTATTGCATATTAACATTAGTTAATAAATAATAATACCTAGAACCATAGCAATATTTGATATTAAACATTAAGACCAATAATGCTGGCAACATTAGGGTATTATTGACTGGAGAGCACATCCTTTTTTTTTTAATTAATTAGATTTAGTATATAGCATATTCTACTCTATGTAACTACCTTATTTTAATACCTTTGTGCCGATTTTATAGGTCAAGAGTGCACTGCTACCAAAATTGCTTATGTTTGTGTCAAATGTTTGTAAATTAGGGTGGGTCGAAAAACAAAAATTTACTTTTTATTACATTTAGTACAAAAAAAAAAAAAAAAAAAAAAAAAATACACTTTGACAATGAATAGATAAATGTTTTATACCTCTGATTTAAAGTTTTGTGAACATTAAAATGATTTATAAATAATTTATTTTTTGAAGAGAAAAGATTTGGCTCCGCCGGGAGTCGAACCCGGGTCTCCTGCGTTACATGCGAGGATGCTAACCGCTACACCACAGAGCTCGGCTCAAGGCAGAGCAAATCCTTCCTCTTCACTGATACCTACTCTCTTCCTCGCATGTAACGCAGGAGACCCGGGTTCGACTCCCGGCGGAGCCAAATCTTTTCTCTTCAAAAAATAAATTATTTAAAAATAATTTAAAATTGGTGGTGAGCCACAATTTAAGATTGGATTAATTAAAATGATTTAATTAATAAATAGAAAAGATTTTTTTCAAAGTAACTAATCTACTACAATTCTATCATGAAAATTGCAATTTGAAAATAAACTGATAACTGTAGGCTTTTAAATTAATGCATTTTTAACAATTTCAGTCTTCCAAAAAATGCCTTTTACTCCTAATTTTGGATGGGTAAGTTGAAGCTGCACTTGCTGGAAAATTTGGTATCGAAGCTCTAGATCCTAGGGTAGATCTTATTAAACCATCTCGGTTCATAGTAGTGTGGTGATCCACACATATAATTATTAGGCCATTTATTATATAAATATAATGTATATTAATTGTTATTATATTATATTATATGAGGGCTATTATAGAAATATTGTATATGTAGATATTAGTGAGAATGATTATAATTAGTTTAATTAGGTTCCCAAATAGGTAATTAAATATATTCAAGTTTGTATAAATATGTTAAGTAATAACATAGGGCCAAACTTTGTACCTTAAAGCCTCTTTATCGCCCTAGCTCTGAGAAGGCCCCACTCACCAAAGGGAGTCTCTAGCAGAATTTCCTTCCAGTTAGACATATTGCTGCCGGCCCCCCACTTCCTATATTCACTTAATCAAGGCCTGTATATATCAATTTATATATTTCTCTACATGTATATATGTATATATTATTCACCAATTACAATATTCTTCCACTGCGTCATTCTGTCTATTTTTTGCATGTCCCAATTATTAAAGATAATTATGATCCACGGACCTAAACAGACCTAAACGGACCTCTTTACTAACCCATATTATAATTTAAATAAATCAGGGACATAGCAGTAGGATCAACCACTCGAACCAAATTCTCTGGTAGAACTCTGGTTGATGTAAAATGCTTGCTTTTCTTTATTTTGAACCATTCTGGCATTTATGATTTGAGAATGAAAGCTACTAACATCTTATGTTCATCTGAAGTTGTTTTCACACTTAGGTACATCATCATCATCAATGCGGCTCGACAACTCGGCGACGAGTCCTTGCCTCCTCCACCAGTCTCTTCCATTCGTCTCTCCGCTGTGCAGCGGCCATCCAGTTCCGTATACCCAGGATTTTCCTTGCGTCTTCAGCAACACCATCCCTCCACCTCAGCTTCGGTCTGCCTCTTCTTCTAGTTCCGTGGAGAGGCTCGGTTAAAACCTGCTTGGGGATCCCCTCTGCACCCATCCTGGCTACATGTCCAGCCCACTTTAGTCTACCCAGTTTCATCATTAAAACAATGTTCGGCTCATTGTATCTTGCGTATATCTCCCTGTTGCTCCGCCTCCTCCAAGTGCCATTATCGTAAACACCTCCATATATTCTGCGGAGAATTTTCCTTTCAAACACGAGGAGATCTCGCCTGCTTGATTTACTTAGAGTCCATGTCTCTGAGCCATGTAAAAGTACTGGGCGTAGCAATGTCTTGTATAGATGAATCTTAGTCTCTCTGGACAAAAGACGGGTAGTGAATTCCCTACGGAGGCTAAAGTAGCATCGGTTGCCAAGCATGATTCTTCTCTTGATCTCCGCTTCTGGGGCATTGTCCTGGGTTACGAGTGAGTCGAGGTACACAAATTGAGCAACTTTTTCAAAAAGGTAGGGTCCAAATCTTATTGTCTCACCAGCTCTTGGTGTTTCCCCCGTAACCATATATTTAGCTTTCCCCTCGCTCACCTCAAGTCCCAGTCTTTTTGCGGCTTCCATAAGTCTTAAGAATGTCTCTTCCACAGCCTTAAAAGAGCGTCCTACTATGTCTATGTCGTCTGCATAGGCTAGCAACTGAACGAGCCTAACAAATACATTCTTATCCCGCTTGACATCAGCGTCCCTTACTGCCTTCTCCAGAGACAAATTAAATAGCAGGCAGGCCAATGCATCCCCTTGGCGGAGTCCTTTCCCAGCAAAGAACTCGTTTGTTTTCTGTCCATTAAGCTTAACGGTGCACTTTACCTCTTTCATAGTTATTCTTACTAATCGCACCAGCTTATCCGGGATACCGAGCTCCTTCAGCGCTTTGTACATCTCATCTCGATTAAGACTGTCATAGGCAGCCTTAAAATCGATGAAAAGGTGATGCGTTTTCAGTTGATACTCATGGCCTCTCTCCAGAACTGTTCTCAGAGAAAAAATCTGGTCAGTCGTAGACCTTCCCCTCCGAACGCCACACTGATAAGGGCCAAGCTTTTGTTCTGCAAATGGCAGTATCCGTCGAAATAGCACATTCGAAAGGATCTTGTACCCTCAGGACAACAGGGAGATGCCTCTATAATTTACGCAACTTAGTCTGTCCCCTTTTTTATAAATAGGACATATCACAGACTTATTCCAGTCGTCAGGCAGGTCTTCCTCTTCCCATATTGTCATGATAAGGTTATGTAGCCTTTTCCTTAATTCTTCTCCACCATACTTGAGAAGCTCGGCAGGTAAGTAATCTCCTCCTGGTGACTTGTTATTCTTGAGCCGACTAATTGCATCGGTGATTTCATCTTCATCAGGAGGTTCGAGGTCGGGCTCCGAATTTGCTCTGCCTACATCTTCAAATGGTACCCTCACAGAATGTTCCAAGCAGAGAAGGCTCTCAAAATGCCTCTTCCATTCCGTCAGGACTGCTTCTTTATTAGCAATTAAGTTGCCCTCCTTGTCCCTGCAGACGTCCGGTATCTTAGCTCGAGGTCTCCTTCTACGATTAATGCATCTAAAGAAATCTCTCGACTCCCTCTCTTTCCAGAGGTTTTCGGCTTCCACCAGTTCCTTTCTCTCATACTGTCTTTTCTTCCTCTGGTGTAGGTGTTTCTCAGTTCTTCTTTTCTGCTTATACTCTTCAACTGCTCTTCGAGTTCCTCTCTTTAGCATATCTTTGTAAGCTATGTTCTTCGATGCAGTTGTAGCCTCACATTTTTCATCGAACCAAGGGGACCTCGGTTCCTTTACTGGAGGACCCAGTACCCTCCCTGCCACCTCTTCAACAGCTTTTGTACAAGCTGTCCATTGACAGTTTACATCCTCACCAGCAAACATCTGTCGTCGGAGCTGTTCATCCAGCTCATTACAGTATTGAGATTGGAGTTCCGGTCCCTTTAGCTTACTTATATTAAATCGTTTGGGCCTTTCTGCAGCAGCCGTATGCCTTTTAAAGGATATTTTAGGGAGGATATGAGCTATAGTAAGGTAATGATCGGAGTCAACGTTGGCTCCTCTAAATACCCTAACGTTATGGAGGTTTGACCTATGCCTTCTGTCTACCAAGATATGATCTATTTGGTTTACTATTGATCTATCTGGGGTTACCCATGTGCCTTTATGTATATTTCTTTGTGGAAAGCAAGTACTTCCTATCAACAGATCTCGGGAAGCCGCAAAGTTTACAAGTCTAGTGCCATTCTCTGCCTTTTCCTTAATTCTTCTCCCCCATACTTGAGAAGCTCGGCAGGTAAGTAATCTCCTCCTGGTGACTTGTTATTCTTGAGCCGACTAATTGCATCGGTGATTTCATCTTCATCAGGAGGTTCGAGGTCGGGCTCCGAATTTGCTCTGCCTACATCTTCAAATGGTACCCTCACAGAATGTTCCAAGCAGAGAAGGCTCTCAAAATGCCTCTTCCATTCCGTCAGGACTGCTTCTTTATTAGCAATTAAGTTGCCCTCCTTGTCCCTGCAGACGTCCGGTATCTTAGCTCGAGGTCTCCTTCTACTATTAATGCATCTAAAGAAATCTCTCGACTCCCTCTCTTTCCAGAGGTTTTCGGCTTCCACCAGTTCCTTTCTCTCATACTGTCTTTTCTTCCTCTGGTGTAGGTGTTTCTCAGTTCTTCTTTTCTGCTTATACTCTTCAACTGCTCTTCGAGTTCCTCTCTTTAGCATATCTTTGTAAGCTATGTTCTTCGATGCAGTTGTAGCCTCACATTCTTCATCGAACCAAGGGGATCTCGGTTCCTTTACTGGAGGACCCAGTACCCTCCCTGCCACCTCTTCAACAGCTTTTGTACAAGCTGTCCATTGACAGTTTACATCCTCACCAGCAAACATCTGTCGTCGGAGCTGTTCATCCAGCTCATTACAGTATTGAGATTGGAGTTCCGGTCCCTTTAGCTTACTTATATTAAATCGTTTGGGCCTTTCTGCAGCAGCCGTATGCCTTTTAAAGGATATTTTAGGGAGGATAGGAGCTATAGTAAGGTAATGATCGGAGTCAACGTTGGCTCCTCTAAATACCCTAACGTTATGGAGGTTTGACCTATGCCTTCTGTCTACCAAGATATGATCAATTTGGTTTACTATTGATCTATCTGGGGTTACCCATGTGCCTTTATGTATATTTCTTTGTGGAAAGCAAGTACTTCCTATCAACAGATCTCGGGAAGCCGCAAAGTTTACAAGTCTAGTGCCATTCTCACTGGTAATGTCGTGGAGACTGTGTTTCCCTATAGTGGGTAAATATGAATCCTCCTTTCCAATCTTGGCGTTGCAGTCACCCGCTATTATTTTCATATCATATTTGGGACACTGGTCGAAAGTTCGCTCCAAAAGCACATAGAAGCTGTCCTTCTCTTCATCACTCGAGACCTCTGTTGGGGCATGTATGCTGATTATGCTATAGTTGTAGAATTTCCCGCGTATTCTCAAGACGCAGATACGTGGGCTGACGGGCTTGAATCCAATTACTAACTGCCTGTACTGTCCTCACACCACAAACCCTACTCCATATTCATGCCTATTTTCACTGCAGCTGTAGTAGACAGTTTGCCGCCGCTTCTCAAGGATATCCTGCCCAATGCATCAGATTTCTTGAATGGCAACAATGTCCAGTTTATACCTGTCAATCTGTTCTAGGAGTAGTTGAAGTGCTCCTGGTCGATACAGAGACAAAATATTCCAATATCCGAGGTTGAAAGTCCTATAGACGTTGCTGGGTCGTTTCAGTTTTTGACAATCCAAATCCGAGGCTGATGTAGGTTTCGAGGAAATTTAGTTTCAGGTAGGGGGGCTTCCCACCCTCTCTCCGTACCCTAGTCCCGCGGCGGGGCTGCCACCTTCGGCTCGGGACCGCCTGATTTTGTAGAGGTTTAATCCTCCGCAGTAGGTCTCTCCGTGTTGTTGACTGCTGGCCGTCGGCTTTGCTACAGTCGCAAGGTTGCTCCCTGCTGCCGAAGCACCTGCTTAGTCACCAATTTTAGCCTGCCTCATCGGCTCCGAGCCAGCCGAAGAGGTGTTCCCATCCTGCACCACGTGGAGGTACTGGTGACCTCTAGGGCCCTTCGCTTCCTCCACTACCCGGACTGGGGGTTTTGGTGGATTTCACTACTAACCAGAGAAGGTGTCTCTGGCTAGGCTCCTATAAGCAGGACTCACACTTAGGTACAGTCTCAAAACTCTGTTAGCTGTTGTCAACCATCATGAGTGGGAAAGAGGACCTGGTTCATGAACAGATAAGTCCAGAGGACAATTGCCTAACTTTATAGCAGAACTTATGTCTAGCAGGTATTGTTGATCTTTGCTTAAAATGCTGCGATCAATGTCTAGTATTTCACAATCAACTATCAACTCCCAAAATCCACTATTGGAAGCTTTTCACACTTACTGAGCTGGATGCCAATTGGGCCACTATATGATTTTGGCCCAGTCGTTACACCGTCTAATTTTTGGAATAAATGCCAGAATGATAACTCGTTTTGAGCAGATCCAATTGATGATGTAACGTAAACAGATCCAGGTTCTTGTATGATAGAAATGATCTTCTTTCATTGTTCTTCGAAAATATTTTTGGTTGACATTCTCAATCACAAGGGTTTTATCCTTCCTTCCATCGAAGTAAAGTCCTTGGAGGGGATTGCGTTCTTCTATACTCTCATTTTAAAGTTCCCAGCATTTAGCTTTTTTTCCCCTTCTAATTTTATTTTTATCATACTTATTACTTTATAATTTTATGTTCACAAAACTTTAAAACAGAGGTACAAAACATTTAGCTATTCATTGTCAAAGTGTAGTTTTTTTTTTTTTTTTTTTTTGAATTAATGTAATTGTACGATACTTTAAGTGAAAATAAAAAAAGGGAAAAAAATACATTTAATCTGATCAATATCACTAACGTAAAAAAAATGGGATAAAAAAATTATTTCGCTCTGGTGAGCTCGGAAAAGCAATTAATACAATTATATGAACTTTAAAATAAAAAAAATGAAATAAATCTTTAATGCAACTTACCAAGCTTACGCTGTACGCTGATTCTGAATTTCGGGCAAGGGTGAAATGAGGATAATCGGGTAAAAGACATTGAAAGGAGATTTTAGGATAAAGAAAATTTTCACCTGTTGCTCGTCCTTCTTGAATTTTGCGGCCAGCGGCAAACAATGATGGTTGAAGAGAAAACTTCAAAACAATTATGAATTTCATACCCAGGAGGCAGAAAATTGTAATAAATTGACAATCAAGAGGTACCAAAAAAACCATCAGCGGCGGACTCTAAATGAGAAACACACACGACGACCATGACGATGCTTACAATTCAACATCCAGAGAGCAAGTGCGCAAAAAAAAAAAATGGCTAAGCCCGGAACTCTAAACCCTCACAAATGCCATCATGATGCCACTGATAACCAAATTTTGGCCCAGCGATTGCTATCTCCGTGACAGTTAAGGTGGCAAATTCAAATTGAAATGTAAAAAAAAAAGGTCATGTATGATGAAATAAAATAAAATCAAAATACCGAACAGTAATAAAAAGTAAACATTAATTTGTTCTTTTATTTATCCTTTATATTGCCATTATATTAAAATTAATTGTTAAAGTAAAAAAAAATAAGTAATGGGCCATTAACATAAAACTCAGCATGCTACACTTCACCTTTCTTTAAGGTACTAGTAAGCAGCTTAAATGCAATAATTTAGTGATTTTCAAGTCTTTTGCAAAACCACAAATTAAAAGATTTTGATGGTTTTAATTTTTTTTGTGTCTGTTTTTCAACCCTTCTAATAAAGGATTTTCACTATAGCAGTTTAAAATATTATTTGCTGAGCAATTCAAAAATATTTGTAAAAAGACTTGATTTTCGAGAAAATTTCTAATGCGATGCGCTAGCTGAGGGTTCAATATTTTTTTGATTTTTAATTTGCATTTTACTTACCTACCCCAGAGGCAAGTTTTCCGTGGTATAGTGTTTCGAAAATTTTTTTTTTGTTTTTTGACCCACCCTATCGCATATTATTGTTTTCCTTACTTTTAAGCTGGATATATATGTTTAGTTTATGTATGATATAGATATAGATTTTCATAGATGTTCATTTTATTTATCGTATTATCATCGTATATTTATTTTCTGTTTCAACACTATTTAACTGCACATATTTTAAAAATATATTACATGTAAATATGTCTGCTTATTATGAAGAAGCAGCCCTATCTCCCAGGTCACTACATGAAGCCTGTATCACTTAATTTAGATATTACTAGGTATTAGAATTAATATTCATTTTACATTTGCCCTAAATTCATAAATATGGCATAATAGCCAGGTTCTTAATGAACAATATAATTATATAGCATACCTGAGGTTATGTAAATAAATGGTGCCCATTGTGGGGCCTTAAATGGATTTTTTTTTTTTTTTTTTTTTTTTTTTTTTTTTTTTTTTAGTGAAAATAGAGACTATTATTTCAAGCAAAGAAAATTATTTCAGTTTTCTTGTAATGTAAAGAAGTAAACAACAACATTCACCACGATCAAGGTTATAACAAAAAGGTTATAGGCAATAAAGGTTATAGGAAAAATGTTTAGCCCTTTGAAATTGGGATAGAGATAGTCGAGCCAATAAACTATAATATTATTATTGAAATTAATTAGGTGCAAGTTTTATTTCCACAAGTAAATAAAACTTAATTAGCGGTTTAGGTGCAAGTTTTATTTCTAACAAGTTTTATTTCCTTGGGAAATTTTAAAATATGTAGTATTTACTCAAATATTAGTTAAAAATGAAGCTGAGATAATGTCTTTATATTAAAAAATTTTAAAAGTAAAATGAAAAATTACTCACTCCTCTTTTAGAAGAACCATATGGCGATTAGTCTCTTCATCACAAACTTGTAACTGTACTTCAAAGTCTTTTACTTTGTGTAGGGCAATTTGATGCAAGACTGATAAGATTATTTCTAACTGAAAATTAAAAGATCAATCAATACACTCATAACTGAGTTATTCTATTATAAGGAACTATGAAGCATTTCCTGCAAATCTTTTCTTCTTATCTATATAACCAAAATCAACATTTAAATTTTTGACCATATACAAGTATTGTGTTTTATTCCTATCTATTTTGAGACCTAATTCTTCTCAAAGTCATAATTAACAAACATATGAATATAAGGAAGCACAGGCTTGATGTATTTTAATGCTGTGACAGATAAAATGGAATCACCCTGATTTAAATCTGACTGAACCTTAAACTTCTCAAAATAAAAATTAGTAATTCAAGCCCATGAAATGTGCCTGGCATTCAACTTTTAAAACTACTATTACAATAACTATATAATAGCATATCTCCTGCACTATCAAGTGAATTTACTACTAATTCTATAAAATGTATGGCAGTCAATAGAATTATTAGCTCTTCTAAAATGGATGTAAAACTGGGAAAGTGAAATTTTATTCTATGAATTCTTCCCTAATATTCTATTAAACAAAAATATTTAGTCTTCAGTGATAATCTGGTAAATAGTTAATAATAGGTAGTAATGAAATGAAAATGGTTGGAATGGCAGTTATAGAAAAGAAAAAAAAAAATGACTTATGATGTATACATTTTTTAAGCAGCACTCCCAACCATTTCCACTTCATCGGTCTTTAGTGTTTCGAATATAAATTATACAACTGTTATTCCAATTAATGAAGGTCCTGTACTGCCCTTACAGGACCCAACTTTCTCTTACAGATTTGCATAGTAATAGATTTTAAACCTGAGGCATAAGAAAAATAAAAATCATATTTTGTAGGGAAAATATTTAAATATCACATGCAATGCAAACTCCCAGACTACCTTCCGATTTGTCTGCTGAGCATAATGATAAACTGACCAATCTGTCTGGTGACGTAAACGGGTTAAATGACAAGTTGGCCAGCCAGTCTGCTAATATAAATGACAAGTTTACCAACTTTTCTAGTGTTAAATGACTGCGCTTAATGGCCAGCTAGTCTGCTGAGATAAATGACAAGCTGACCAATTTGTCTGGAGAAATAAATGACAAATTGAATGACTTGTCTACTGAAATGAATGACAAGTTGACAAGCCAATTGGCCGAGATAAATGACAGGTTGGCCCAACAAGAAGCAAGGGCCGTCGTGTTAGAAGAGGAGGTTGAGAGATTAAAAAGAACCCTGGAAAAAGGGGCCCTGCGATCATCAGGGAGCAGCTCTGCCCACAGACATTACAAGATGGACAAAGACTTGAATCCAAGTCTGGAGAGCCAAGCCAAGATAAAGCCTCCAACTTTTGATGTTGTCATCGTGGTAGAATTACCTCAAACTGCGGCTAGTGCTAATGGTTGGTCACCTAGAGATAAGGATGTAGCCTCAACGGTGGCCCTCTGAGGTGAACCACAAGATGTTCTTCAAACTTTCAACACCGACGATCCCTACGATTTTGACATGTTAGTAAGCCAGATTGAGATGTGATTTGGCCACGCCAAACTCAAACAAGTATACCAGTCACAGCTAAAGAAGTAGAAGGCTGGCGAGACAATTCAGGAGTTCGAGGCAAACATAGCATGGATGGTAAGGCTGGCTTATCCCACTGCCCTGGTAAGTTTGTTACGAGTTTTTAGCAGTCCAAGCTTTTGTCTATGGCCTGGAACACTTGCAACTTCAGGGAGCGGTGGAGCTTCCTCGTCCTAAATTGCTGGTGGATGCCCTACCAACAGCGTTGGAGTATGAAGCGGCTACTGAGGCTTCTCGCAGCCATGCAAGGGTCCGGGCCATGAATAATACCTACAGCGGTGAGGTGAACCACAGTGACTCTCAAAGTTGTAGAAGCATTAGGTTGCCGTAAAAGGAGACCAGTATGGTGTAGGAACTGTGGGGAGCCAGTAAGAAATAACGATCTGGAAAACCTGGTTTTAGAAGTTCTAAAGGCTCTAGAGTCCTGGAAAAGAAAACGGGTACGGTGCTGGAGCTGTGGGGACACATCACGTGGGGGAAAAGTCACTCCTGACACAGGGAAAATAAGACAAGATGTCGATTCCTGGAGGATGAAAACGTGACAGTCATCAAGATCCTTCCCCAATGATGGTAACCCACTTGGGACACAGAGCTGACAGCTCATATGTGGATGGTACCATCAATGACAGGTGTTATAGGATGCTGATAGACACCGGAGATACGAAAACTATCAACTTTTCGATTGAGAAAGAGCTGTTGTCCTCCAGATGGCGATTGAGGACTGTAACAGGAAAAGCAGTCAAGGTATTCTGGGAAACCAAGGTAAAGTTACAGTTAGGCTCCAACTGCATCTCACGCTCGGTGCTAGTTGCTGATATAGGAGAAGATGTAATCCTTGGCATGGACCTTATGAACACATGCGGTTTTCAGCTGGACCTAAAACAAAGAGTTGTCAAAATCAGTGGAGAGGAGCTGTTTTTCCATAGCCGGAACGGGCCAGGTTGGGTGGGAGTCACCATAAATGAAGAAGTTGAACTTCCTGCGAGGCATGACCACCCAACTACCACTAGGAAAGGCACTAATCTTGGGACTTTGATGCTGATTACCTCGGTGGTTTGGCAGGCAACTGCGAAGAACAAGCGGATATCTGAGAAGCGGGACAGGATGCTCGAAGGTTTTGATCCATCGAAGTCAAAAATAAAGGTTCATATTTACATCATATACATGAAAAAAAAAAATACTTGCTTTAATATTGCTATAAAATAAAGAAACAGTAACCAAATGACAAGTAATGTTTAAATAAAATACCACATTCCCCTCTTGTTCATGCCATAATTTTCTTTAATTTGGATAGTTGAAGTTATATAGTATTTGTTTAATGTAATTATTCTATATTTTTCCCAAGCATTCTTTTTTTTTTAATATATTTTTATACTGTTAATATTTGCTATTTGGTTTTATGGTTCACATTCTTAAATTTAATTATGGTTAATTTATTATTTTCTCCTTTTTAATATATTCATCTTCTATCAATTTTCAATACTGAGCCTAGTCCGAGAGTATCCCTATTATATCCTTTAAAGGTTTAGACTTCTGAGAATTATATTATTTATTTTTGTTGTTTTTTTAGTTTGATGAAGTCTATAGCGGGGGAAAAAAGTATTTGCACTCCTCTGTTTTTCTCCATACAATGGATTTAGGTAGTTAAAAAATAATTTGGGTTTAACCAATAAAATGTAAAATTGAAACTTGTTAATTAATAGTATCACTTTTATTGAAAACTTTCATCTTAATAACACAATATTAAAAAAAAAAAAAGTATATTAAGTAAAAAAAAAAACACTGGAAAAAAAAAGTATTTGCACACTTAAGAGTTCTGAAGTACAGAGATTTGTTTGTTTAGTTATTGTTGTTGTTTACTTGCTTGAATATAATCCTGTTCTTCCCTGTCAGTATTCTAAAGTATTTCAAATGTGTAAAACCTATTCTTAACAGCTTGACTATTAATAATGCCAAAAAAAAGTGAATGCACAGCACAACCTGGTCTCAAGGATTGAAAAATCCATAAATCAAAAAGAAATAACAATTGGCACCTTTGTTGATATCGAAGGGGCCTTTGATAAAAAATCATGTAACGTCATTAAGGACGCTGTAACGAATAGAAATAAAGACAAAATCTCTTCCAGATGGATAGAAAGGATGCTGGAGGAAAGAATTCTGCAATCAGAACTGGGATACACCAAATTGTGGATAAAATCAAAAGGAGGATGCCCACAGGGCAGTGTGATCTCACCCTAAGTATGGTGCCTAGTAGTGGATTCACTGTGTTGTCCTCAGAGTAGAGCAAGTTTAATATGCTTGGATCTGATGGCCGGAAGACTGTTTGGTGAAGACAAAAAAAAAAATTGAAAAAGCAAAATGTTTCCATTACTGTGGAGCATGGAGGTGGAAATGTAATGGTTTTATTTGAATGGACGCGTAGCCTATTTAATATTGGTTGGAAATCTCGTACCATTCGAGGCGAAATTTAAATGCAGAACGTTATATGAGGATTTTGTGCGTAACCTCATAGCAAGCGCTGCTAAATTGGGAATTCAGGATCAATTCATTTTTCAACAGGACAACAAACCAAAACATACAGCCAATAAAACAAAAAAATTGATAATTTTTAACGTTTGTAAACAACTGCACACCCCTCCACAGTCACCAGTTAAAAATAATTGAAAATTTATGGCATGCATTGGACTTAAATGTTAGAAAACACAATATAACTGGAAGGCACCATCTCAAAAATCTTTTAATCCAGTAATGGGAAAAAATCAATCCAGATTTAGTTAAAAACCTTGTCTATTCAATGCCAGTATACATAAATTATAAAATGAAAGTGTAAACTTGTGATGGGCAAATACTTTTTTCCTGCATTTTTTTAATGTTTTATTTTTCATTTACTAGGGAAGAAGTTTCTTATTTTAATTATATATTTTTTAATCGAGCATTAAATATACATTTTATTTTTGTAAATTGTATGATTTTTTTATTCAACATTGCTCTCGAAAAGGCTGTAAGAGACTCAAGAATCCAAGTTGGAGGGATATCTTCAACCACTCGGTGCAGTTGCTGGCTTATGCGGATGATTTAGACATTATTGGGCGCTCCCACACAGCTGTCTTAGAAGCATTTATAGAACTAATGGGCCCAGCTGGGCGATTAGGATTGGAGGTGAACCAGTCCAAAACAAAATATGTGGTCCCTGATGAGGTTCCGGCACTTAGATAAATGGTGAAGTTTGGAGCCTTTCTGTTTGAGAAAGTTTCCCAGTTCACGTACCTCGGATCTGTAGTTTCTCAAAATAATGAGGTGCTGTGGAAATAAGGAAACGAATCATCTCAGCAAATAGATGCTACTTTGGGCTTAGGAAACAGCTTGGAAGACGTATTTTGTCTAGAGCAACCAAAATACACCTATACAAAACCATTGTCCGCCTAGTACTGCTCTATGGCTCTCAGTCCTGAACAATCTCCAAGGCCCAAGAGAATGAATTACGGGTCAAGGTGGGGCTCAGTAAGGTTTAACCCAAAAGTGCTTGCACTTCGGCATTCTTTTCAAATTATGAAAATATATCGAATAACATTAAGTTTCCAATTAAAATGAAAATATTCGACCGAGCTCTCAGCGAGTAAATGGAACTTTTTAAAAAATATCATAAATTATATTATAAGTAGCATGCAACCATGCACGGCTGTTCACAAATTTTGTTCAAAAATAATTTTATATTACATTTATTGTACATTTAATGTTAGGTATTGTTAATTTAATGTTTTCTCATATGCTTAAAGTTAACAAAATGGATGCATTGCATTGAGCTATTTCATGCAATGTTCAGCGTGAAGTTGTGCATGGAATCCCAGCATTTAAAGGTAATTCCAGCAAAATTTTACTAAACAAAATTGACATTTTAAGGAGAGATTGCTCAGTGAATTGCTTAAAATTCGTTGATACGCTTTAAGCATTTAATAACGTAGTTAACTCTTGTTTTTTCGTTGATATAAAAGAAAATTATACAATAGAGTTCAGAGAATCCTACTTGAAATTGGGTATTCCTGTGTATCCAAAAGTTTTTTGGCACGTCAGCGACTTTTTAAGTAAGCATCAACGTGGGCTAGGGTACTATAGTGAAAAGGCCATGGAGTCCGTGCACCATGACTTCAGCGATACTTGGTCAAAATATAAAGTTCCCATAATACATCCTGAGTATGATGAGAAACTGCTCAGAGCAGTATGTGAATATAATTCTTACCATGTTTACAATAAAAAAAAAAAATATATACATATATCTTATATGTACTTATAATGAGTTTTGTTTATTGTGAATGAATATTATCCTTGTACAAAGTTTCTCTTATTTACATATATATCTATATCCTTATTTACAAACCTATATATATATATATATATATATATATATAATTTTCAAATACTGACTGATAAAATTAATTAAGAGCGAAAGAAGCGTATATGTAGTAGAATCGAAAAATTAATTGTGTAATACTTTAGAATGTATTTATTTTGTTGTGTAATGTAAAATAAATATAATGCTTGATCTTCAAGGGATTTTTGGCTTCATTTTATAATTTCAACCATTCTTGAATTACAAATTTTCTATCATTATTACTAAATGACAATAGTCACAGCCATTTTTTGAAAAAAAATTTCAATGGGCGTACTACCTAAAATATAATTTATATAGTATTTTTAAAAAAATCGCATTTACTTGCGGAGAGCTCGGTCGAATATTTTCATTTTGATTGAGAACTTAATTTTATTCGATACTTTTTCATAATTTGAAAAGAACCCCGAAGTGAAAGCACTTTTGGGTTAAACCTTACTGAGCCCCACCGTGGGGTATTCGAAAGAAAAATACTGCGGAGAATTTTCAGTGGTATACCTAGGGAAAACACCTGGAGGAGAAGGACAAACCAGGAAGTTTATGATCTGTTTAAGGAGCCTGATATAGTACAGACCATCAAACTTGGATGTCTTAGATGGGCAGGCCATGTCAGAATCAGAGGTGCCAAAGAAAATGCTGAGCGAGCCCTTATATGGAAAAAAGAGAAAAGGACGACCTTGGCTGAGGTGGAAAGATGCTGTGGCCAATGACGCAAGGAATATCCTAGCCGTACGGAACTGGATGGCAGCCGCACGAAATCGCGATGAATGGCAGAAGCTGTTGGTGGAGGCCAAGACCCGTAACCGGCTTGTAGTGCCGCGATAAGTAAGTAAGTGTATGATTTTTTTATTACCTGAAATTATTATATAATGAAAAAAACTTGGTGTACAAAGACTTATTGCCCCCACTGTATGTTACATTAACTATAACTTATATAATTAATGAGCAATTAATTGCCTATCCATACTATTCTTAGTGAATATTATGCCTGAGAATGGGGATTATTTTAAAGATATTGACAAAAATAATAGAAGTCATCTTAAAATTAAGTTACCTTTTTAAAGTTTCCTCCTTTCTTTAATAAAGACACCAGTGGTCCCCACACAGCTTCATGTGTCTGCTTAAATGTTTCAACCAAACTATGAACTTTAAACTTGATCTAAAATGATATAAGAATAAAAAAATTTTAAATTATTTAATTAAATATTTATTTAACTTTGTTATTAAATTATTTGAGGGGAAAAAATGAATATTAAAATAGCAACTAGGATAAAAAAATAAAAGTTGTAACTGTAAATATTTATTTTGAAAAAATCATATTCATATATCTATAGTTGGATGAAAATTTTAGGATGCAATTTATAACAAAAAATACAATACTAAATTTTCTCATAAATAAAATAACAAAATAGAAATTCTTTGCCATCTCACACCTCCAAATTTCACAAGATTTACGATGCCAAAGATATTTAATTTTGATTCATCTAAAAAATTACATACTCCAAAAAATGTCTAATTGATTCTGGGATACATTTGATTTAATCTATTTTGCATCTATTTTTATAGTCCAAGAGCCCATAGAAAAAAAATCTGGAGTTATGCAGGCAACACACAACTCCACTTATCAACCTACTTAGATTAGAAATCAACGTGTTTTAATAAATATTGTCACGTGGAAAAGCTAAGCAGGCCATTGAACCTAGGAGCCCCTGAGAGAGAGGGGGAAATCCTAGAAGAGGCTGGCCCAGGCGAGTAGAGGGGCAGTCTGAGAGAATCTGAGGGAGACACAGAGGGAGTCAGAGATGGGCTGTCGAAGTCTGGGACAGGCAGAGAGAGGCTGGGGCAGGCACCGACGGGCCAGGAGTGGGATTCGAGTAGTGTAGTAGCCCCATTGAGTACATAAGTGGCCCCAAATAATTTATGAGTAATGGTACCCCCCCTTTGTAGTTGGGACTTGTAAGATGATTTATTGTAAATAATAAACAGTGTAAATAGTACGTAGTTCGATTAATTACCACACAACCCTTGCCCAAAGATCCCAGTGTCACATTGGACTTGTAGATTTAAGAATAGGCGTGACAATATGTAAACGCCATTCAGCAACTTCACTCATTTTTTCTAATGCTACTCCGTGGCACTACAGACCGGTGTGGTCCTTGGCCTCCTCAATGAGCCTTCGCCAGGTGGCTCCATCTTGAGCAGTGTTCAACAGTTCATGGGCGTCCCGGACGACTGCATCCTCCCATCTTAGGCGTGGTCTACCAATCCCTCTAGTCCTGTAGAGGTTCCCGTCGAGCAGCTTTCTTGGGATCTCCTCTTCTGGCATTCTGGCTATGCCGCCAGCCCAACGCAGTCTCCCAAGCTTGATGCACCCCATAAAATCTGCCTCACCATACAGGTCATATATCTCCCTGTTCGTCCTCCTTCTCCAAATCTCATGGCCTTATCTGGTCCAAAGATGCAACAAAGGATCTTCCTTTCAAAGATTAATAAAGCTTTTTCTCAGAGCTTGACAGGGTCCATGTTTCCGAACCATGTGTGTGTAGAGGCCTAATGAGGGTCTTGTAGAGGAGAAATTTTGTACAACAAGAGATGGCACAGCTTTTAAGGTGTTTACTAAGGCCAAAAAAACACCTTTTTGCCATTAGCATTCGCTGTTTATCTTCTAAAGATATTCTGTTTTCACAGCGTACCACAGCTCTCAGGTATGTAAAATGGTCTACACTAAGAAAGGACGGAAATAGGCCCATAGCTACCGGCACTCAATTTGTGGTCTCTGCTCCAGGTCCTGCACGCATATACATGGTCTTTTCTGGCTTATGCTCATTCCCATAGTCTCTGCTGCTTCAGCCAACTTTGAAAACGCATTTTTAAGAGATTCAAAGGAATGTGTTACCAGGTCTAGGTGGTCAGCAAACCCTAGTATTTGTGTCAACCTGTTGAAGATATTGTCAATAGTCTGGATTCCTGAGTTGCGTATCACTTTCTCCAGGGCCAAGTTAACAATAAGCAGGCAAGACCATCACTCTGCCTAACTCCTCACGTGGAATCAAATTCAGGCGACATGTCTGACTGTACTCGATCAGTGCACCTAGCATCATCCATATTCATCTTGATCAGGCGGACAAATTTCCAAGGAACTCCAAGGTCACACAAGGCTGCATACAGTTGAGTTCTCTTGATGCATTCGTATGCAATCCAGAAGTCTATAAACAGGTGGTCATCCTGTACTCTTGAGACTTTTCCAATATCATCTGGATGCTAAGCATCTGATCAACTGTGGACCTTCCTCCTCTGAACCCTGCCTGATACTTACTGGAAAAACAACACAGGAACATAATGAAAATTTAATTAAAGGAATGTGGGTTAACAATCAATGTTGAAAAATCAGAATTATTATGTGAAAAGGTTAAGTATCTAGGATATGTAATTGATAAAGTAGGACTTAAGCCAGAAAAAAATAAAATAATTGCTCTAGCCAAAGTCAAACCACCAGAGAATTTCACGCAGCTGAAATCATTTTTGGGTATGGTAGAGTACTATCGCAAGTTTATTAAGAACACAGCTGATTTAATGAGTCCACTTTATGGTTTATTAAAAAAAGGAAGCCCATGGCAATGGACAGAAATATAGGAGGAGGAGTTTGAGGGGATAAAAAAACAGTTAACTAACTCTCCTACATTGGTACATTATAACCCAGAGATGAAACTGGTAGTGTCAGTAGATGCTAGTCCAGTTGGAATTTCCAGGGTTCTGCAGAATCAATTTCCGGATGGTTCTAGGCGTCCCATTAGTTATGTGTCTAGAGTGTTGAGTCCTGCAGAGAGACGATACCCTCAAATACACAGAGAGGCATTAGCTATAGTTTTTTCTGTTAACAAGTTTTCAAAATATTTGTATGCTAAAAAGTTTACCTTAGAAACGGATCATAAGCCGTTAGTGAGTATTTTTGGATCAAAAAGAGAACTACTGGTTATTACAGCGAAACGGTTACATAATTATGCTCTCTATTTGACTAATTATGATTTCAATATAGTGTTCGTACCGAGACAGAAAAACTGTACGATTATCTCTCTAGGCATCCTGTAGAGGAGAGGAGCGGCTCCGAGGATTTTCCTGGTCAATGCATTAGGGATGTCTTATATATAAATCAAATATGCCAGCTGCATCCAGTGTTCTCAAAGCAGATGCTTAAAGAAGAGTCAGAGAAAGATGAAGAGATTAAAAAAGTCAAAAATTACATAGTAACGGGTTGGCCAAACCAAGTTTCAAAAATTTTAAAAGTTTATTTTTCAATAAATCAGGAACTAAATATAGAAGATGATTGCTTGATGCGGGGGCACAGGTTGGTCCTTCCTCTGAAATTAAGAAATTCAGTTTTGGTTCTTCTTCGTGAGGTACATTTGGGTATTGTAAAAACCAAATTACTTGCAAGGGATTATTTTTGGTGGCCTGGGATAAATAGGTGCATCGAACAAGTGTGAGGTATGCAGAAGGTGTCAGAGTGGACCAAAAAGGTCAATCCTGGTCCCTTGGAAGTGGCCGGAAGAACCATGGAGTAGAGTTCATGTTGATTTCATGGGACCAATAAACAATAAACGATACTTGATTGCTACGGATGCACACAGCAAGTGGATCGAGGTGGTCCCTATGGAGTCCACCACTACCCGTAAAACTCTGGTTTCTTTAATGGAATTGTTTTCCAGATATGGTCTTCCCAAGCAATTAGTGTCTGATAATGGCCCCCAGCTAATTTCGCTCACAAGAGTATAAGGAATTTTGTGAAATGAATGACATTGAGTGCATATCTGGTGCTCCATATCACCCAGCTTCCAATGGACAGGCTGAAAATAGCGTGGCAATAATAAAGAAATGTTTAGGAAAAGCTCGAGTTTCTGGAGAGCCTTTAGATACAGCTTTATTAAAGTTTTTGCAAACTTATCGTAATACTGTACACCTATCTACAGGAGAAACTCCAGCGAAGCTGATGTTCGGGAGACCCTTGAGAACTGGACTAGATATATTGAATGATAGAATGTCTGGGCAGAAAGTGAAAACTGTTCACGAATTAAAAGAAAAAGTAAAAGAAACGCACCATCATCAGGCAATATACTCTGGAAAAAGAAAGATATTTTTCCAAGTTGGACAAAAAGTATTTGTGAAGAATTATAGAAATAACAAAGTTGACTGGGAGATAGGGATTGTGGAAGAAGTGTTGGCCACAAATATGTATGGTGTGCAGCTGTTGGACTCAGGAATTTTGGTCAAACGACATGTAGACCAAATGATACCCGATTATGGTGCTCAGAACTGTCATAGAGCCTCCAAGGTTATACTTGGAAGCGAAGACCCTGACTTAAATAAGGACAGCCTACAGCTAGAGAGGGATGAAGGCAATGAAGATATCGGAGAGGAGAATAAAGAGGAAGGTAAGGTACAACTCACTCAGATATTGACATAGATGTGAGGCAGGATGTAGCAGCTCACTCTGACAAAGGCAGCGATGCGAGGCAAGATGTAGCAGCTCACTCTGACAAAGGCAGCAGTGTGATACAGGATGTAAGAAAGTCTGAAAGAACGATCAAGCCTCCAAAGAGACTTAGTTACGAGCCTTTTCAAGGGAGAATAGTGTGATATATGTGGCATTTGCACATTTTTACATATTGTTATTATTATTATTATTATTATTATCATGTGATATATATGAGACTGATGTATCATATTCATTGTTTAATATAAAATAAAACAGTTCATTAAAATAAAGTGCCATGCTTTTATTGTTTGATTGCTAGCCCATATAGAAATTCATATGGCAAATAGAACACTCATAATTTTTGTACCTACATTGTTGGCTTGTATGGTTATTAAAACCACAAACCAAACATGTTTTCCTCTCCAACAAATAATTCTCCTGCTTTATTTCAACCGGTCTTACCACAACTGCTTTCTCTGCCACATTTTCATTTTTCGCGAGAGCAACTGCATTCTGAAATGTTAGTTTGGTCGAATCTTCCAGGAACAACCTCTCTCTCACTCTTCCTTTTCTTAAACCTATCACAAATCTGTCTCTTATTGCAGTCTCAAAGAACTGAGGAAACTTACAACTTGCTGCCAGCCTTCTAACCCGAGCAGGCCATT
Source organism: Aelia acuminata (assembly GCA_911387785.2). Taxonomy (NCBI): domain Eukaryota; kingdom Metazoa; phylum Arthropoda; class Insecta; order Hemiptera; family Pentatomidae; genus Aelia; species Aelia acuminata. Next base: position 54,929,278 of record OU426980.1, on the reverse strand, counting down.
CTGCAATTGTTTCGTTTTCTTCCATATGAGCCTGATAAAATTCCTTTCTCTCTGAGAACACCGCCACAACTTCATTATAATGAGAGTCCAATTGCTCTAACAAATCTGTAAATTGCACATCCTCGGGCTCATCTGGTTGGCATAAGCCTATCAACAACTTATTGCTATGTATCAGGTTAAGAGGTAGCCAAAATATTCATATATAATTGTCATAGCTGATGATAGAGCCATTTACCAATTAGAAAACTTAATAAGTAATCAAATAAAATATATCTTGTTAGATATAAAAAATTTCATTTTTAATAAGGAGTCTAAATTTAAAATCAGCTGATCAATATTTTAATTAATAACTAAATTAGTAGAAGGACTAGGTGTTGATTGAATGCGGAAACTTCATTTCCTTCCAAGTTCTTTTTTAGGAAGATAATGTGCTAAATTCAAGACATCCTGTTTTTGTTTACCAGAATTGAGCCGTTTCGACCGCTAACATAAAAGCCGTTAAAATAGAATATAGTCCCCACGCTATCTGTTTTTATTAATTACTATCTTAACCTGTTCGCTGCGGAACAGTCCAAGGCTTAACCTTGAGTGGGTGCTACGGGGCTGCCGCTTGAGCAACCACCCAGTGCTGAGTTCTTTTTGCTAGTTTTTCATCGCAAATTCGTCATTTCCGATTTAAAAAAAAAAAAAAAAAATTCATCCTCATTATATCCGGACTTAAGACCTTTGGACCATTGTTAGTGTCGATTTTTTTTTTAATAATGTTCTTGTGATACATTTCAAAGCACGGCAATAAGCTCAAAGGTACTTCATAAACATCACAGCAATACATCGTTAATTTTCTATTTTTGTGTTTACTACGAACTATACTGTGGGACTTGAACAGGTTGGCCTATGCCAAAGCAGGTATAAAAAGGTCTGGCATAGAATGAAAAGCGCTACCTACTGGGTAATCAAAGAGTCCACAGATTGATTTAGAGACCGTTAGATGCCGTTTCTGCGGCACAGAAATATGTGCGAGTAGCAGACGTTCAGAATCACAAATCTGTGATAGTAGCACTGGAGGCGCGCTCCTTAAGCGCACAAATCTGTGTTAGTAGCACTAGAGGCACGCCTGCCCACCGCACATATCTGTGTTATTAGCAGTTAAAGGGTTAATAACAAGAACCATGCAAATTAAAATTTACAGGTGTTTTCCCTGGTAGAGAACCTACAAATATATCATTTTTGTTTTCATTTAAATGCCTTTTTAATAAATTTGTCAAGTGGAGGAATATTCCCCCCTCCATTCTTTAGGTGAGGTAAGGGATGTTCCAGTGGATGTGATGCTCTCTTGGATGTGACTTCGGACAGTGAACACGAAATGATCATGATAGGAAGTGATAGAGTGTCCCTTCAGGACTTATAAAGTCTCATTAGTGACTTGTAAATTTATATGGTAATACATAGTCAGTTTTAAGGAGTCGATTAGTTAAATATTTTAAAGAGTGTTTCAAGTTAGTGGTATAAAGATGGTTATCAGGCTTACAGGACTCCAAGCCTTTTTCTATCATTTGGCACGATTGGATAATTGTTCTATCAAAGGCTGTACGAGTAGAGAGAACTGTCATAGATCCTGGGAGTATCCAGATGAGTACCCAATATGTATATATGTTTGATTATTTTGTAATATGGTAGATTTAGTATATTGTTGCATTTGGTTTAATCATATTTATATTATTTGTCCATTCTATCTTATCTGTAATGGTTGTAAGCTGTGGCAGTGTTAATCATCAATTTAATTAAAGACTAATTTTTATTCTTCAAAATATTCATCATATAAAACGTTTGTTCCTTTGATATAATGCTAATAAACAAATTATTTATACATTTCTTTTTTATTAATAATAATATTACCATAAATACACTCATGCAGTTTTGTTTTTTTATATATTTTATTTTAATCATATATCTACAAATTCATATTATAAGCATGCAACATTATATTGCCCCACATATGCCTTTGAGAGAGGAATCCAATTCTTAATATTCTATTATCTTTTGATTCATAAAAAGGGGAATCATATTTATATTTTATCATCAAAAGGGGAAGGTATTGTATGTAATCAGGGGAAGTAAATATTTTATTGGTTTGGGCATTCCTTATAAAATGCTCTGGCATCCCACTAAATCATTAATCACTTCTTAATTAAAAACAATAATAAATTAACCCCCATTACATAGCATTATATGCATCTTGATGTAGATTGGTAAGGAGAATAGCTCGGTTTTTATCTTCTGATGTAATTGAATTAGCAGAAAAGCATTGTTTTATTCTTCTACTGTACACATTCCATTTATCCAAATTCGGGTTGAACGACGAAACATCACCATTATCACCCCCAAACATGCCCATTATGCCCAGTTTGTTTCTCCTCTGTCATTTTCTTCTGATACTTTATCTTGTTTGTTTTGTTTTTTTAAACCGACTGCGCCAATGTAATATTTCTGTATTGCTAGCAATCAAAAAATTAAAGCACGGCACTTTATTTTAATGAACTGTTTTATTTTATATTAAACAATGAATATGACACATCAGTCTCATATATATATCACATTATAACAATAATAATAATAAAAATCTGGTGCGTGCGCGCAACACACAACTTTCACTTACCAACATAGATTAGAAATTAATGCGTTGTGTTAATGCCACTTCTCACTCAGTTACACATTTTTCCACGTTCATTTCTTAATTTTGTTTTCATTTGCTCTATAGCAAACACTAAATAAAAGTTTTTATTGAGATAATTCGGCAATGCAAGCATAATACTGCAAGTCGACTGATATTTATAATTTTCTATGTACTTGTTAAAAATTTCATTTAGTTACCATGAAACCAATAATTTCCATTATATGAACAGAACGGCTTTAATTATGAACAATGATCTGCCATTAAAGGCGTACTACGCATGCGTGGGCTCAACGTGTTTTATGAGTTGACTTAATATTTTTCTACTCTATATGTTTACTTGGTTTTTATCATATCACATATTTAGCCATTTTTTATTTTTAGGCGCAATGAGAGACAGTTAATTTCTCCATATAAAATAAAAAAACAAACAAACAAAAAATGCCCCTACCCCATTTAAGCCCCGTCAGAACATTTTAATAATGATAAAGCTCACCTGATAATAAAGAACACCTAATTTTCGTTAAACATGACGAATTTGATTAAAATCGTTATAGCCGTTTTTGAGATAATCGGAAGAAGGTTAAAAATTGCAAAAAAAGTTATGAAATAAAGTGCCCCCTCCGTTTGACCAATTTTGATGAAATGCTGACTATCACATCTTTGGCATATACATACATCAAATACCCAGTTTGATCAAAATCGTTAAAGCCGTTTTTGAGTAAATAAAAAAAACACATAAAAATGATACAAATTTTTTTAAGTAAAGTCCCCCCTCCGGTTGATCAATTTTGATGAAATGTTGGTTATCACATCTTTGGCATATACATACATCAAATACACAGTTTGATCAAAATTGTTAAAGCCGATTTTGAGTAAATAAAAAAAACACCTGAAAGTGATACAAAATTTATTAAGTAAAGTCCCCCCTCCGGTTAATCAATTTTGATGAAATTTTTACAATCATATCATAGGCATATCAATACATCAAATATCAAGTTTAATCAAAATCGTTAGAGCCGTTTTTGAGAAAATCGAAAAAAACATAAAAAGTTATTAAATAAAGTACCCCCTCCCTTTGAGCAATTTTGATGAAATTTTTGCTGTCACATCGCGGGCATATACCTACACTAAATACCCAATTTCAGGTTCACATGGTTTAGAGTTTTTGAGCTAGTCTGTGCACACACACACACAGACCATTTCGCGGGACTTGGTCATTTGGACTCAGGGGACCCCAAAACGTGTATTTCCGTTGAAAACCGGAAGTCGAAAATTTTCACGATCGCAATACTTCCACTTACTATATATTTCATATATAGGTTAGTGAAAGTAATAACAATATGTAAAAATTTTCAAATGCCACATATATCACACTTACCAATCAACCTCTCAGCTATCGGGAGGAGTTTGTGGTAGATGATGTTTGAAAAGATCTTATAGGCACACTGAAGGAGTGAGATCCCATGGTAATTGGAGCAATCCAGGATATTACCCTTTTTGTGCAGTGGATAAATTATGCCTTCCTTCCACTAATCTGGCATTTTCTCTTCAACCCAGATGGTGAGGATGATATCGTAGAGGGCTCTCTGGAACTCCTCACCACGATGCTTAAGAAGCTCAGAAGGAATCCCATCCTCTCCAGGTGATTTATTGTTCAGCCTGTTGATGGCTTCAACAATATCTTCACATGTCGGGGGGGGGGGGGGGTCTGGGGATCCAGACAGGGATATTCTTCAGTGACCCTTCTCGTGGACTGCTTCTGAATCATGTTTCTGTATGTTTCATTCTTTGCATCCGGGGCAATTAGACATTCAGTGTCAAACCACGGGGACCGGATAGCTCGTTCCTCTAGCCCTACAGCTTCCTATGCTGTCTTTTTAACAATTTGAGAGAGGGTATTCCATTGCTCTTCTACAGAGCCTTCCGACCAACTTGCACCTGCCACTCTTCCATCCAACATCAGGCTGTAAGGTGACTTCTGGATCCTTTAGCTTAGATGTCGCTAATCTTTCCGCCTTCCTTCCCCTGGTTTTCCAGGCATTGGATATTTTGGCCCTGATCCTAGATATCACTAGATAGTCAGTAATCCGCATCCATGTTTGTTCCTCTGTAGGATCTGTAACTTATGAGATTGGACCTAGGCCTCCTGCTGATCAGAATGTGATCTATCTGATTCACAGTATTTCCATCCTGAGAAGGCCATGTTCCTTTATGAATATTCTTTCCAGGGAAGAGGCAACAAAGTTAATAAGCATTTGGCCATTCTCATTTGTGTCATCATGAAGACTGTACATTCCAATAGTTGGTTTAAAGACTTCTTCCTTGCCAATCTTCACAATAAAGTCTCCTATGATGATCTTTATATCACTGTTAGAACAGCTGTCAATGATCTTGTCTAACTGATTAGAATGCCTCCTTCTTATCATCAGAAGACACTTCCGTGGGCGCTTAGCAGCTGATGAGAGTGTAATTGTAAAACCTGCCTTTCAGACACCAAAGACAAATCCTGGGGCTAACTGGGATGAAATTTATTAACAGATTCCTGGCTCTTCCCCTGACCACAAAGCCCGTTCCAGAGACATATTGATGCGCGTGGCAACTATATTATATAGTATGGAACCACTTTTCCAGAACTCCACTTCCCTTTCACCTCACCTCCTGCAGAGTGACCAGGTCGAGGTTATATTTGTCCACTTGCTGCAGAAGTTGCCGAAGCAATTCCAGTCTGTACAGGGAAAAAATCATTCCATCGTTTTATTTCTAAGTCCTTTAGGCAAATCCTGTGTCGTTTACCATAGATCTGTCCAACTATTTCTCTTTGAGGTTTCATGATTTATTAGTTTCAGGAGGAACGAGGTATCAGCCCACTGTCTCCGAGTCAGGTAGAGGGGCTGCCTCCTCAGAACATCCCGACAAGCTCTTCCCTCCGGAGCGGCTACATAGGAAAGGTGGCCCTAGGGTGTGTACTGTATGTGACCTTAGTTGCTTTTTGTAAATATATCGTGAAGGTGAATTGATAGAAGGTGTATTTATGGCTCGTAGTTAATTATAGCTTAATTATCATATGTTTGTCACTTATGCCTTTCCAGAAACCCACAATGATTACTGTTCCTCTAAAAGCACCTTATATTTCCTTCAGAAATCTAATATAAGAGTTGTCGGAACATTTTTCTTTTTTTCTCCTGTATCTATATGTTTATCGATTTTTTTCGTATATAGCCATTTCTTATTTTTAGGCATAATGAGGGAATGTTAATTAAGCCATATAAAATAAATCAAAGGTACTTTATAAAAAACTATTAGTTTAAAGCTTATAATATATATCACACATTGTTTAATGATGAGCAATCGGCTCTCCCGGTCTGCTCAAAATTAATTAGAACTGTAATACTGAATGAGCTTAAAATAAACATAAATTAAAATGAAATTGAAAGAAAAAGAAAATGATTTTGCTGGGGGGAAATTGGCAAGCTATGGGTTCTAAGATGAAGAGAATAAACTGTAACAAAAATTAGTAACCTTTATTGTAATATACATGACTATTATAATTAAATGTGGATGTGGTGAATCAGCAAGGACTATTGATGAATATGAAGGTTAAAATAAGCCGGCAGAAAGAATGTAGGATCTCTTCCTGTATTAAATTTTGAGCATGCATGCTTACTTTGAATAAAATAAAAGAAAATTTCTTCTTCATTTCGGCCAGTCCTCATTCCTGCCACATTCCTGGAAGGGGCTCACTATGATCTTTAATCCATATCTCTTTGTAAAAAAAAAAAAAAAGAGAGAACAGAAAACTTGGTGTAGCTCCACTTCGAGTTATTCAGCCTTCTTTTTTTTTCTTGCAGGTTTTCAACAAGTTTTCCAGTTGTACCCATAGTGGCAGCGCCGCCTATCGGCAGTACGAGAAAAGGAAGTTATCAGAACTGCCACTAGATTGAGTGGGCTGTTTAATTTTGTTCACGGAATGCACCGCCCACCTAAATTAGAATGGGCTAATTTAAGAGAGAAAGCTGCATTCAGGCGATGAGTACTCGCAACAGTATGGAAAATGAAGACGATTTATAATTCCTCACTCCCAGACATGTTTTGATCGGCACGCCTCTTTACAGCTTGCCTGAACCATATGAGACCAACCTCACTCATCTATCTCGGTGGTGCTTAGTGCAAAATCAAATTTCATCTATCTGGTAGAATGATAGCGTGGTCCTGGAACAACTTTTTTAGCAGCTGTGATCGCTGAACGAGATTTATGATGCAACTCTTCTGCTGCTATTGGCTCAGAGCATATAGGAGAGGCGGTCTTTCTTCCTATGAATCTTAGAAGACGGGCAGACTTCTGCAAAAGAGAAATATATGAGCAAAACCTGGACAACCAACTGCATGTTGTGGTTATAACTGGCGGGGTAGGCTGGTCATAGCTTGTCATAATTAACGACGGAATGATGTCCAAGGTAACAGGTGCCCACACGGCAGGAAACCTTTTAAGTTGGCCCATTCCACCACATCTGATCACTGAGAAGCTTCTCTGGTGTGCATCCCCGAGAAGCCAGGTCAGCGGGATTTTCTGCTTGTTTGACTGCATAGTACAACGAATCATCAGGAGCCTTCCACATGAGTCCTAGGATCTTGACGTAGTCATCTTCCTTTGGGCTAATTGATACACAATCCACCTTGTCGTTAGTGGATGGAATGAGGTCCAGAATCGTTGAGGCCCATTTGTTGAAAGTGAAACCACCCTTTTAAAAATGTAAGCACAGCTCTTGATGGAGTCTCTATAGAAGAAGACTCGACTCCATAGAGTAGCTTCTGGTCTACTGGTTGGCTCCGCTGACCGACAAACATATCACTCGCGACACGGCTAGGGGCTAGAGAATATGCTGTTCCCTCATCAATAAGAAGATGCTTAATTACCCTGAGGGCGAGGAACGCACTGGATTTTACGGCATAAATGACGATGTTAAGTTCATACTCAATCATGGCACCGAGTGGGTCCTGCCTCCAGAGTATGTGCTGACAAATGCGATCCACGGGTTCAACGAGGATTTGGCGGTACATTTTCACCAGAACGGTACACAGGGCATTCGCATACAACTGAAAACGGATAAGAATTCAGCATAGATGCTCCTGTAACTTAGGACCTGAAAAAAGCAGATCATTCAGGCAGCAGGATGTGGAAGGACAGGAGGCATTGAAGTCTACTCGAAGTTTTGCTCCTTTAGGGCCCTCCTGCATAATGCCGTTATGTGGGATAAAGTAATCCGCCTGTCTGAGAAGGCATCATATGCCACAGACTGAGGTCTTTGCCCGTGAACTCCACATATTGTTGAGAAAGCACTATGTCTTTCCTCAGTTTGCTCTCTATTTACGCCAAGGGGACGGTGTGTAAGCCTTAAATGGGAGCCTGACAATATATCTCCCATCAGGATTCCTGGTATGGGTATTCGCGAAGTGCTTCTCGCAAAAAACCTTGTCGGGGTTGCCTCGGTCAGCCGCTGTGGGTTCTTCAATGTACCAAAACCTCTTTAATTAGGATTCCACCTCTGACTGTGTTTCAACGAAGAAGGAATGCGTTGGGACATTTGATGGGCCAATGAGCTTTCCTAAAACGACCAAGCCATAAGCCGTGGGGATTAAATACATGTCCTCGATACCTGAATGCCTTGGAGGGCCTGTTATGATCTGGGGCCAGAGATCAGCACTGATAAGAACCTCCACTGGTCCTGATTCGGCGAATTGATAGTCTGTTGTTGTAGGGCGCATTGGCCATCGAGGGCAGAAGCGTACTCGGCAAAGAAGAGGCAATATGTTCCACGACTACTGACCTCACATGGTCACACAGTCTACTGCTTGGGAAATTTGATCCGCCGAGACCCATGGTGCTGCTTTTAACCAGAGATGTGCGGGCACCTATCATATCAGCAAGACAGTGCGTTATAAAGTTGCGATGACTTCCAGAATCAAGCATAGCTCTTGCGGGATGAAAGTCCCCACGCTCACATTTTACCAGGATTGAGGCAGTTCCAAGCAACACTTGGCAGGGAGTTGCAAAATCGGAGTTAGCCGAGCCAAACCCTATGAAAGTGTGGCTGGACTTAGCGACGTTCTGACGATGATTTTCTCCATTGTCTCCTTTGGCTCCATTGTGGATCAGAGAATGATGAGACACTTTGCAAAATTGGCATCTATATTTGGATCTGCATTCTCTGAGCGAATGTCCAGGTTTAAGACAATTTGTGCATACCTTCCATGAATGCGCCAATGCAACTCTCTCCTGAGAGGTCAGTGCTTGAAAGGAAGCGCATCCATACAGTGGTGAGAACCGTGGCAATGTGGACATCTTGTTGCTGGACTTGTCTGTTTCACCAATTTGTCAACACTATCATTGGGGAGCTTTCTTGAAGCCTGCTTGGATGTGGATCCGCTTCCATCATTGAGGGTGGCATGCAGCACTGACATGCTATAGTCTCTGTTAGGGTACTTGATTTATGGTGGAGACCAATGGCTAAAGACGTCCTTTGATGTGTTCCGATGGGGCACGCTCGCGTCCTGTGCCATCTTCAAGGCTGTCTTCCTCTGCCTCACAAATGAAAATATGTCACTGGGCTTGGAAAGGTCCTTGGACGATTTCAGTGGCAACTTGAACTCCTTTCTGGTCTCGAGGTTGAGCATGCACAAAACCACAGGGATCCTGCAACTTAAGAGCGTTAAATACTTCAACGCTGTCAGCTAAAATGCTGAGAAAGGTGTCATGGCGCTGTTGCTCGCTTCTGCACCTGCTGGAGTCAGGTTATTTTGTTCCATGCTTGATTAAATGACTACTCCTCAACGGGGAGACCCAATATCAAGGCGGCAGCTTCGCCTTTGAGGGAGGACAACAGGTAGTGGAATTTCTCGATAACAGTCCAGGTTGGCTATACACTATGGATCCAAGGTGTCCTTGAAATGCTGAAATTGTGAAGTATCTCCACTGAAAGTGGGAATCTATATCTTGGGAAGGAATGGCTTAGATGTTCCACCCAAGGTACTGTTGATCTACTGATTGAAAGAGTCAGCATGGGACATCGCCGTTGATCTCTGAATCCTCAACAGTATGCTGTCGGCCTCAACAATGATAATGGCTAGTGGCCCCATAAAGAGGTGGCAAATGGGGAATGGAATGCGAATGGCCAAACTCGAAACAAGACATAAAATAATAAAATGAGCAATTGATAGAAAGAAAACAAACATAATAATGCATGCTCTAAAAACGAGGAAAATTAAATGAATTCTGGATCTGAACCAGCAATCAGGGACGAAGGAGAAATTTTGATAAAGTTCAGGTGAAGTTTGACAGTGAATAAAAATAGAAAATATATCATACACAAAATTCATGCTCTGGAAGGAAATTGCAATCTTTAAAAATTTTAATGTTATGAATTAAATAAAGAAATAAAATAAGGAATTAGGCTTAAGCGGTCGATAAATGATTTATATGCAATTGCCGAAGGTGACGTAACTGCTTGCCAGCCTTCGGCTATATTGCTAAGCAAGGTATTCCAACCTCGCTGGAAATGCAACCTAACATAGCCTCCATATTTTTTACTTATTGCCGCATGGAATGCTTCAAACAATGATTTCCATATATATACTATTTTAAATATGATATTTTATAATAATATTATAAAATATATGATATTTTATAATACTATTTTAAACATGTTTCAATGATTTCACATGTGTGCAATTACTTTTATTACAATTAGATATGCTTTGGAAATGGTGTGAAATGAAATATTTCAATAATTCAATGTTTTTATATTTGCATGAATATATGACTATGAATGCAATTCTTATACTGCTTTAAATATATGAGAGTAAAATTATATACTAAAAAATAATACAACAGCTTAAATAAAGACATACACAATATAATAATGCTTCGTCCTCATTTTCATTCTTTAGAAGTTTGAGGAATTCTGAGCGAATTTTGGATATTAGCTTACATTCAATATCATCATTTTTATTGAAGGAATTAAGAGAATGAATGCATGATAAACAACCAATTATAACTCCTTCATTGCGAGTTTGGTGAATTTTATTTATAGACCATTCAATAATCTCAGCCTGGGTCTGCAAAAAAAAAAAAATATGTATTTGTTAGCCACCAATTTTGTTCTTTGTATGATTCATTATAGAGGTTATAATTATCTCACATATTAATATTACTACCAATGACTGATGATTATGACATGAAAAAAAGGAGAATAAATTTAATAAATAAACGATATTTTGACTTTTTCTTAATGATGCTAATTATTATATAATAAGATTATTAGAATGTTGAACTTTGCCTTCAACTAAGTAAGCTGGTAAAATGGTATTATTGTTTAAACCTTTAACTGCGGGGCATGAGGTGGTCCCCTGTTGCAGGTTAGTAGGCACACCCAGCGGTCCCGCTTTGCGGAGTACTTTTGATGTGCTCGCATCTTATATCTTTTGTGAGTTTAATTAAATAAAGTTCTTTGTCCTCACTTTTCGATATGGACTTTGGACCGGCACTGGTGGAGTTAAAAACTTTTTATAATTTAAAAAGCTTCCCCCATCACTAGCACCCATTACGAGCTCCAAAAACTCTTCCTCTTTATATATTTTTTTCGCCTTCACAACACAGGTTTATGCCACATTAGTTTCAAATAAACTAAAATTAGACAAAGGTTAAATAAGCTGGTATAGAAAGGTTTGATATCAGGCAAAAGGTTATGTTATTTACAGAAAGCTGAAAAGCGACCGTGTATCAAGGCAATATAGTAAGGAAAAGAACAATCAAATGCCCTCTAGCTGTATGGGGAAATATTATAGAAATGTCAAAAGAAAGCGCTAGTTAGCCAGCTCGTAAATAAGTCTGGAGCAGTGAAGAGGAAAAACAGGGTGGCTCATATACATATACATTACAAGCCATCAGCACCCGGGGACCAGCGCCCGGCCGGCTCATATACAAGCCATCAGCACACGGGGACCAGTGCACAGCTGGCTCATATACGAGCCACTAGCAGTTAAAGGGTTAAATATTTAATCAAATTCTGTTAAAAGTATTTCTTCATAAATAATGTAATGGTCACGTTCCTTGTTGATTCCGAATCACAAATTTGATCCATAACAGACACAGGCTACACATATCCCCTCTTATAATTAAGTGTCAATTCCTTGTTAAACAATGATAAATGTGGGTGTATTTCAAGTTGTTGTGGAATAAGTGGAATTCAGGAGGCTGACCGACTTGCCAAACAAGGAACTAGTGGATTAGCCCAATCGAACAATTACTTTGTAAGATGCGAAAAGATTGATAATAGAAATATTTGCTGATCCATTAGCCAAGGATTATGCAGAAGAGTCAGCAAGAAATTATTTTAAATATATATTATTGTATAAGGAACATAATTATACAGGATAAATTTAAAAGATGGGCCGAAATGAACACAATAAAGGTGATACACTGTAACTGAGAGTTATATTAGATTGCCCCGCTCAGAAGGGGCAATTGGGTCCTTATATTGTTTCTTGAGAACTAAAAATGTTCATACAAATATAATTCCCCAGGAAAAAAAAATAATAATTTAACCCCTAAAAAGAGTATACATGGATAAAGGGTGCCAAGTTATTTTTAGGGAATATCAAAACCCTATGTGAGGAAATGAAGAGGTAAAAAAACAGAGAAAAAACTTTTAACAAGCCTGGATTTGACCCTGAATCTCTGCCTTCCAAATCCAGTGCCTTATTTAAGCTCCTCCACTGAGTGCTGCTGTTTAAAGCTATGCTTATCTATTTACTCCTATTGGCCTCACCTTCATAGGATTTAATTAACAAGAAAACAAATCAAGAGGAATGAGTTACCAATAATAAAAGAATAAGAAATTGACCATTAACCAAATGTAAAATATAAACATATAATATTCTCAAACAGTTACCAGAGTGGTGTTGTGTCCAAGTTTTCTCCCTAGTTTGCTCAAACTACTGAACAACAGTCAGCTTATCGTGCTGAGCTGACTCACACCTCTTTACAGTCCTCCCTCTCCCTCTGAATCCAAGCTCTCACTAACCCCTTGTCCCTTCCCCATTCTAAACTCCATAATCCCTAATCACTACTCATATACATACCTCTAATATATACATAAATGTACATGCTTACCCACTTACATCCTTTATTATAGGTGAGGTAAATATAAATTTGATTTCAAAATTAAACTAAAATTACTACCAAATAACTATTACAATTGGACTATCACCTGCCTGCAGGTCATCACCAGTGTCTATTGGAGGCTACCTGGTGGTAGCTATCTTCTTATTTAGCACTAAACCTTCTCCTGAACCATTCTTTACTTTCACTTAGCTATATATAAAATATAAAGTAAGGGAAAGTATTGCGATCGTGAACAATTTTGATTTCTGGTTTACAACAGAAATACACGTTTTGGGGTCACAAATCCCGTGAAATAGTCAATGTGGGTGGGAATGAGAGAACAGAGTAGCTCAGAAACGATTTGTTGTACAAAACTGAAATTAGGTATTTGAGGTAGGTATATGCTTGCGATGAGGCAGCTAAAATTTAATCAAAATTGAGTCGTCGTACATGCTACTTAAACTGTTTATTGATCGGGGAAAAAACATATGGCAATTTGTAAAATTTAATGAATGAAATTTACTTTAATGACTATTTACTTAATTATTGATTTAAATAAAAGAATATTAACTGTCCCTACCTGAGAAGAATACAATATTTCCGTCATTTTCTGAAAAATACTCAAGCTCTCAAAATTTGAAAATTTAGTTCCAATTAATTATTCGCCATTATTATGAACCCCTTCCATAGATTCCTATTTCCGATATATTGCCGAAAAACTCGATAATTCAGTCTGAATCTCAATTGCAATTTCTATAATTCCCTTACAAAAATATGTATATAAAAAAATTTAAACAAATCCTCAGAAAGTACAGAGTCCCATAAGTAAATGGGGCCAACTTCATTTTTGGTATACCAGTGGATGAAGTACTGATGGCAGTAGCCACATTCCAATAGAAAAAATAATTGTGATAAAGGAAAAAAAATTTGTGTTCCATTCCTGGTAGAACTTAAGTATGCCATTTTCAAACTGTAAAAGAAATGTCTAATTGTAGTCAAAGAAAGGAGGGTGGTAAGTGAAAGTTGTGTGATGCACCACACCAGATTTTATTTCTATACAGTCCATTGGTCTGATTTCCCACAGCCACACAAGGCCCAGCAGCTGGTTTATGCCTTGTGCACTTCCCCTCCTATATACCTATAGGCTGGTTCCCAACAGATTGCAGCTATTTCTGTAGGCTAATTCCCAAAAGATTGCAGCAATGTCTACTGACTGTCCATAGAGGTTATGGGTAGCATCTATAGGCTAGTTCTGAAGAACCTTCTCCTTCCCTCAATACTAAACTCTTTGTAAATCAATTAAATTACATTTCAAAATTAAACAAACTTTATGATAAAAGTCAAAATCAAATTCTACATTTCCAATTGAAAAAGAAAGTATTTAGGGTCTCATGCAACAGTTAATCACCAATCATGCAATGATTCTCCTTTTAGGCTTCATCAGAAATAAAAACCACTAAATCGTACATATATTTAGATTTTATAATTATGTAACATATTAGTATGTAATGAATACGTTAAATGAGCAATTAGTCATTAACTACAATACAATTTGTGTGATGTGATGCTAAATGCTAAATGCTTTGTTTTAAATCTTTCAGTAATAACCCAATCATAAGTTTTGTTAACTTTTAATTTATTTGTTGTCATTATTTAAATAATTTTTATAAATATACCTGTACCACTACAACCCATAAAGGGTCTTGGGTGCAGTACTATGTAAGGAAGAGTACTGTTTCTTGGTCAGCGGTCGTGCAAGGAGGTGATTTGACCGTGATCACGCTCAACCGCCAGGTTCTTTCCCCTTAATTTTTCAATTAAGGGTACCCACTTTATAGAGGCTGGGTTTGCCACAGGAGGGTCTCTCGGCCCACAAGACGAACTGTGGCGAATAATAAAGATATCATAAGCCATGTCAGATTCGAACTCGGGACCTTAAGCACAGCAGTCCACTGCCTTACCAGTGGGCTACCCCGCTCCCCTTTTATAAATATACATCAAACAAAATCCAAAATATAATCAAATGGCCAAATTTAAATCTATGTAATATTAATATATACCTTTTTAAAAATTTTCAAAACATTAAATGAAGTAGCTAATTTCAACATAAGAACTTGTGCATTAGAATTCATAGCGATTTTATCTGTTTTCATTAACTGTAGCCAACTTTCACTAAAATATACAGAGAATTCATCCTTCATTCTGTTAGTAGTAGATGAATCTAGATCCTGTAATTTACAATGAAACAAAAGTTTATAATCATACATGTTTATCCACAAGGTTGCTGTATGAACTTATTTTAAACAAAATTTTTAATCTATAAACCTTAAAATCTTTTCATTTGGTATCGTACAAAAAACCCTTACTATTTATTTTTACAACTTTCTCTAATCAGTAAAGATAGAAAATATCTTCTGACATCACTGACAACAACCTTCTGTGAAGTTGTAGTAGAATGGTTATGAGGTGATAACTATCTGCCTAATATAATAATAGCATATCATAGTGTCAAGCAGAGATTTAGGAATTAAATATATACCATCAAACATAAAACATGATTGTTATGTTTTATACATACTTTTGCTGACCAAACCCTTATAGTTTCATAACATATAGTATTGCTATGTATCGTGGATGCTGCCTGGATAGGGCAATTAATTGCATTAATAATTTAATATAATATGTTCATCGTTTCAAAGTACTGAATATGCTGAACCGAGTGGTTGGTTTTACCGGAAGGCAGCAGGCGGCAAGGTCCGGGGAATACCACCTTGAAAGTATCCGGGCCATAAACGTATTGTTGGAAATTTAAAATAAGTTAAGCCAAGGACCGACATTGACTCAGGGAAATTCCTAAGAAGGTAGTTGGAGAAACTTTGGACCATAAACCCGGGTTTTACCCCGGCAAAGACACCGCCGAAGGAATGTAGAAATATAGCACGGAATGGGAATTTTAGGGTGGCCAACCAATAAAAACAAGTCTGAATAGAGTGGGGTGGAAATTTCAGGATGACCAGCCAATGGAAAGAAGTCTTAATAGAGTGGGGGAAGAATATTGGTATGGAAGATGGAAGAGAGGTTTTGGAAGGAGGTTCAAGGAGTCGAGTGTGGAGTGCGGGGAGAGTAGGAAGTGTGAGGAGTACAGAGTCCCGGGGAAGAGTGAAAAGTGTGAGGTTGGAAGGAAGCCCTAAAGCAGAGTTGCCCGAGTCAGGAAGAGGAGTGCCGGAGACTGGAGCGAGGAACTGAGAGCGGAAGGAGGTGGACGGAGTTGGACTACCCATACATCAGCTAAGTGTTAGAGATAATGTCTATGCAGTTCAGTACTTGTAATAATATTGAGTGGTCAACCATCCAGTAGATTAGGTTAACATTATTCCCACTACCAGGCAGCAACCAGTCTTTAGGTGACGTTTTTATATTACTTATATACATTTATAATCTTTACAAAAAGGGGTATTTATGATGTATGTTCTTATTAATGAACTTAAATAGTATAATCAGATTCAGTTTATTCTTTCTTTATTTTTATTAACCCCATGCCACAGATTTCTTAAAATAAAATAAATTGGTAAACACGTCACCTTTAGAAAAGTATCCAATGTACATAAATACATGAGTAAATATATTAATTTCATATATTAGCTTGATATAAGCCGTTTCTGGTAACTCCTACCCGCCTTAGAAAAGCCGTAGACCAGAAACATAGCAGTATTTTAAAGTTTATCCATCACTCCATTGATTTCAAACCATGTAGCTTATTTTACGTTACTATGGCAAATACTACATTACTCCAGTAATCAGTAAGGTTTTCCATTAATTTTTTTTTTTTTTTTTTTTTTTTTTTTTTTATGAAGCAAACATTTTTCTTATTATTTTTTTAACAAACTGACTAAATAGATGTCAAGTTTTTTTTTCTAAGTTATTTAACAGAATGAAATCCCCCATTTCCATCTGTTTCTGTTTACAGTTTTTCATTATATTTTTCTACATATTTTTTTAATTAATTATTTTTAAACAATTATGGATATTCTGGCTTTTCAAAAATGAATTTTCTCATATTTTTATAAAGAAAAAGAAAAATTGAATATTTATGAGATGAGGAGAAAGATATCTTCATCTACTAATGGTAATTTAAATTTCAAGTTATTGTTTCTGATTATTAATTTTAAATTAAAGAAATTATTTATTTAATAAATCAAAGAATAGAGTCAAAAAGCTTCTTAATTGTGAGAAACCAAAAGAAAAACTGGAAATAAAGCACAAAATATCGACTCGGACCCCCCCGGATAAAGAAGAAGTAGAGGAAGTAGTGAAGGCCCTCAAAAACAACAAGGCCTCAGGGAGATGTGGAAAATGGCGGGAGAAGAATTCATAAAGAAAGTAATGGAGCTATTCAAGAAAGTATGGGAGGAAGCGAGAATTTCAGAGGAATGGCGGACCGCCTTAATATACCCACTACACAAAAAAGGGGAGAAGGCAGACGTAAACAACTACAAAAGAACTTGCTACTACCAGTAACATATAAAATATTCTCTAGAATCCTACTCAATATATTAGAGCCGCAAATAGATCAGAAGATTGGGGAATACCAGGGAGGCTTTAGGGAAGATCCTGCCAGGAGCAAATACTTAGCCAGAAACTAATCATAAAATATTACAGGGCTAGACCCAAGAAAAATCTCTTCATCACCTTCATAGACATCAAAAAGGCCTATGATTCAATAGACAGGAATATATTGCTCGAAATTCAAAGGGAATACAGAGTATACCAAAAAACAATAAGCCTGATAAAGCTGACACCGACAAACACCACTTCAAAAATAAAATTTCAGGGACTAATAAGTGAACCATTCAAAATAAATACCGGGGTTAGGCAATGCGACGGCCTATCTCCGACACTTTTTATTGCAGTGTTGGACAAAATTATGACAATATTCTGGCGAAAACGCGACTAAACATCGCTTATGAAAAGAAAGAAATTATGACAACAGATACCGACTTCAAGAAAAAGTATGGGAAAATAATAGAGACAAAAAAGTTTAATTACCAAGGTGAGATAATATCTAGTAACGGAACGGATAGGCATCCATAGAAGAAAGAATAGCCAAACTGGAAAGACTGAACTGTGCCACTAGAAATGTATACAAAAAGAAAATTTTTTCCTCAAATCCTGGTTTTTACTCGAAAGTAAAAAAGAGATTCGACACTTTCTCTGTTGTTGGGAACAAGTTCAGTTGTTGATGTTGACTGAACCATTGGTGCTAACATTGGATTAGCATCTTCCATTCTATAATGTTTTAAAATATTCTGGACATGTTTCTTCTGAGTAAGTCTAATGCTGTCTTAATTTATTTCTATTTCCATTCCTGGGAGTGGGGTAGCTCATTGCTAATGGCAGTGAATTGCTGTGCTCAAGGTCCCGAGTTCGAATCTGGCTAGGCCCAGAATATCTTAATTATTCTGCCAGAGTTCGTCTCATGGGCCGAGAGACCCTCCTGGGGCAAACCCAGCCTCTGTAAAGTGGGTAACCTTGATTGAAAAATTAAGGGGGAAAAACCTGGCGGTTGACCATGATAACGGTCCAATCACCTCCTTGAATGCCTGTTGACCAAGAAACAGTGCTTCCTTACATAGTACTGAACCCAAGACCCTTCATGGGTTGTAGTGGTACAGGTTCAATTTCCATTCCTAAGTAAGATTTTGGCGGATCAAATATTTTAATTTCAAATTCCTCTATTAAGTTTAATAATATTCTTAGCATGTTCTCTTCATTGGCACCAACCAGCAATCCGTCATCAACATGAATAGCAAGATTCATTGAACATTCTTTATTAGTAAAAACCCATTTATCTGACTTAAATGGTGTAAGATCATTTTTCTGAAGATCATTTTTAAAGACATCATTCCACCGACAAGAGGCTTGTTGAAGTTCATATATTGCTTTTTTTTAAGATGACTTATCTTGTCTTAGTTTTCTTTATAAACTTCTGGGATATGCATATAAATTTCTTCTGTCTAATTGCAATGCAAAAAAGTAGTTTTGACATCAAAAGCTTTTATTTTAAAAGTTTTTTTGCCACAATTGACAATACAACTAGTAGAGATGTTTCTCCAACAACAGGACTAAATGTATCATCGTAATCAATAGATGGTATTTGCTCGAATCCATAGGCTAATAATCTAGCTTTAAAATGTCCATTTTCATTTTTCCTCCATTTGCTACTGAGAATTCTTTTTCAAGGGGGCACATCTTCTTCATTTATTAGAGTCAACTTTCCATTTTTGTCAAGGGATCTCTTCTCTTCGTCAATGGCTATCATCCAATTATCTTTATCAGGACCAGTTACGGCATCTATGTATGTTAGCCTAGAACAATCATCATCATTCATTAAATAATCTTCAAGATAAGTTGGAGGCTTGATAATCCTTCCACTTCTTGACATTGTGATTTCTAAATCAGTTACTCTTCTATCTTCTGTGTTCTCTTTTTGTATATTATTATCTTCACTAGAACTGTTTGAACATCTTTAGAATTAGGTTATCTTTATTATCTGTCAACCGAGAATGGCAATCACTAGAATCATCAAAAAATTTTTATAAAAACTTATTATATATATCATGAAGAGGATTACTAAAATAATTTCCTTTAAACACTACATCTCTAGCATTAACAATTTTATTATTAGAATTATCCCACAATTCGTAAACATTCAGTCTATAGCCTACAAAAGTGTACCTTCTTGATCGTTCATCATATTTACCTTTGTTAGTAAGAATTTCAGCATACACATCACAACCAAAAATCCTTATATCAGACATATAAGGTTTCTTTTTATACCTTTTTTTCAGCTGGAGTAAAAGATAACTTTCCTGTAGGGCTTCGATTTAACAGATAAACCGCAGTCATGACAGCTTCTCCCCAAAACCTTTTATCAACACTCCTGTCTATTAACGTAGCCCTAACCTTATCATTTAATGTTCTATTTAACTTTTCTGTCTTCCCATATGTTGAGAGGAATATGGACAAGTAAAATCTAAAATTATACCTTTTGATTATCACCAAAATTTCAAATTTCCATTTATATACTCACCCCCATTTCACATCTTAATTTATGAATTTTTAAATTTAATTTGTTTTCAACTTCACAAATATAATTTTTAATTATTTGACTGACATCAGATTTACTTTTAATAGAATAAGCATAAAAGAAGTGTGAATAGTCGTCCAAGAAAGTTACACAATATTTACAACCATTGTATGCTGGAGGATTTCTAGGCCCACATACATCTGTATGTATCATCACAAGAGCTTTTGTTCCCAAAGTTCTGACTTTATTAAATGCTTTAGGGCAATGTTTTGCCTTAACACAAGTTTCACAAAGCTTATCAAACATAAAATAATTTTATGTTGAATTTTGGTCATTTTTCATTTTTAAATAATTAATATATAATTTTTAAATAGTTTTAATGGATGAAAAAAGATTGATTCCCGGCTGTGGTTTTATCTTCTCTCTCCCATCAAAATTATAAAATCTTTTTCATTATTATTTAAACCATGACACATACTCTTTAGATTTTTTTATAAAACGATAAGTGACTCAATCTACAATGCCAAAGATTAACAAATATGTTTGTTATCAACATTAAAAGCATTTGATTTAATTACAGGTCATGTTATATTACCAAGGATCACACAGAATAAACCATTTGGGTGCTTATAAACTTCTAAAATTATTTTATTATTTTTATAAATCCCTACATTTTCATCATAAAATTTTACTTCACCACCATTCTTGGTGATAGAACCAACAGACAACAAATTTTTAGTCAATTCTGGAGCCAGTAAAACATTTTCATGAATTACTTCATCAGTGTGAATATTACCCATAGCTGTGACAGTCATCGTCTGATTTTTCTTAGCACTGAAAATATTTTAAGTGCGACAAGAAGATCCTTGTTAGTCATGATGATGACTAAATAAATGCACTAATATGAATAAATTAATGATGATAAGCTGCAGTCCGAAATCCATTCAGACTGAGATGTTAAAATGATCAGCAGCCAAAAATGCTGTTTTTGAAGTTAATGACCTGTTTTTTCTGAAGTAGCAGTCTTTTTCAGTATGATTATCTTTTTTACTTATGCTGCAATACCTTTTACTATTACTTTTATATTGACAGGCAAAATGTCCAGGTATTTCACACTTGTAGCATTTAATAGCATTAGACTTCTTCTTATTTCGAGATAAACTTTTAGTTTTAAAAGCAATAGTGTTATCTTCACCTTTAAAACTAGACTCTCCCACTCAGAGGACAGTTAAATTTTCTAATGTTCTCTCTTATATAGGAGTAGATTCCTAAGCACTATAAAATAATTAAATTTTTCCGGCAAATTGTTAAAAGTTTTGATATGATGACTTTATTGTCCTGCTCTTTGTTAAGATTTTGAAGCCTTTCAGCAATGTTTAGCGAGCAACTAATATCAACATGATGTCTTCAGAAGAATCGTAATTAAATGAGAAATATTCTTTAAGAAGGTAGCAATATAGTCTCTTTCAAAATGTCCATAATTTTATTGAACATTACTTTAGAAGTGGAACAATTTACTAAACATACTAAAAGTTCGTTATCAACTGTTTCTATAATTTTTGGGGCTTTAGCATTATAGTTTGCTACTATCAATTACCTTACATAAATCGCTTGCTTTAAAAAGAATTTTAATTTGGAATTTCAGAAGTGTAAAGGTTTTATCACCAGACAGTTTTTCAATATTACAAATATCTTTGTTAGACATTTGAGACTAGAAAGAGTTTTACTCAAAAAACTAATGATAAACACTTTCACAGTTTTCATGGCACTTATTTTATTGTCTTGCTACTGGGCCTATGACGTCAAGGATTCAGGGGCGGATCCAGCATGAAATTTGGGGGGGGGTCTCACGACCCCCCTGTCTCATAATCACGTGGCTGACAGCACCATTTTTTAATGAGACTATTACATTGTATTAAGAAGGACTTTCTAGTTTCTAAACAAACGAAAGTGTTATGTTTAGCACATAGTAACAACCTAACTGCATTATTTGCTTAAAAATACAAAAAAATTGAAAAGCCAAATTATTTGGAGGGGGGTCATGACCCCTTTGACCCCCCTCCCCCCCAGGATTCCCCCTTGCAAGGATTAAGGGCATTAAATAAAATATACATGTTTTACTCAGTAGAGTAATTGTACTGCTTAAAAAGAAAAAATTACACAGTTCAGGTGACCATAACATTACAACAGAGTAGAGTGGGCAGTCCACTCAGTGTTATCCCCAAAACAGGTAAATAATAATTTTGCATTAAAACAAATTAAAACTTATGTAGTAAACAAGTGCCTAGGAAGAGACTATTAGAATTATAGATATAGAAGGTTAGGTCTCAAAGTCCCATAATTATTTCAAAAATTTACCAAATCATGAAGGTACAAGCCAAATTTTCGCCTATTCAAGCATCTTCAGGACTACAAACGTTCCACAAGCAAGTTAGAAAACAGACTGTTTAAAGAAAATTTTTGCGAAAATTTGGCTTGTACCTTCATGATTAGGTGAGTTTTTGAAATAATGACGGCCTAACTTTATATATCTAAAACTTATATTCTAACAAATTATATTGTAGTTTATATTTCAATAAATTGTAATTTTACCACATAAGAAAATACCTGTATTTATTAGAATAAAAAGATATTAAAACCAAACTTTAAAAAGCTCAAAAATGGGAAAGCAACAGGGCCGGATAATATACCAGCTGAGTTTTTGAAAGTGGATCCCACGACTGTCAGTATCTCCATCCTCTAATGACAACAGTGTGGCAAAATGAATGTATTCCAGAGGATTGGAAGAAATGGTTTGTTATTAAAATCCCAAAGAAAGGCAATCTTGCTGATTGGAATCACCTTAACAGCAGTCCCTAGCAAGATATTGAGTCGCATTATTCTCAAGAGAATTCAAATTGCCATAGATGAAAAATTAAGAAAGGAGTAGAGTGGTTTTAGGTTGGGAAGAACATGCGTAGACCAGAATAACACTCTGAGAATCATTGTAGAGCTACTACTTGAATTTTAAGCTACTCTCTACGTTGCCTTCTGTCAGAATCCTTTAACATTAAGAGTGGGGTAAAACAGGGATGTATCCTCTCTCCTATTCTGTTCCTCATGGTACTTAACCGCATCCTAGAAGATCTCTTCGGAGACCAAGAGGACTACAGTGGAGGCTCATGGGAAGACTTGAGGACTTAGATTTTGCTGATAACATATGTTAAACTGCTAAAAAAGATTTTGTGAATATTTGCAGAGCTCAAAAAGCTGAATATTTTTCTTTCTAAAGTTATTCAACCTTGGGGTTTCCTCTCGGTTTATTTTTATTTTGAAAAAGTTGTATTCTTTTGCTTGTTCCTCAGTTCAGAGGTTCAGAGGTTTAGACCATAACTCCGAGTTCTTCCGCTCCGGTGTAAGACGCCTGTGTTTACTCAGTCCAATTCTGTTTGCCCTCTTTCTGGATGATCTTGTGTTATACTTAGAGAGAGGAATAATGATAGGAAATCTGAAAGTTAAAATTCTGCTCTACGCTGATGATATCGTTCTGATAGCCAATCATCCTACAGCCTTCAAAGGAATATTAACATTCTTGAGGGTTACTGTGAGCAGTGGAACTTGACAGAAAACTTGGAAAAATCTAAAATAATGATCTTTCGGAATGGTGGAAGACTGACCTTGCTTTTTCCCTCATTCAAAAGATAAAGTAGATGTGGCTAAACTAGGTCTTAACAGACTATGGTCAAACTTTATAATGAGCAAAAACGTCCCATTAACGGCCACATTTCAAGTATTCAACAGTGTGTTACGTGCCATTGTAACATATGGTGCCCAAGTGTGGGGGTTTCAGTCTTATGAAGTCTTGGGGAAATTTCAGAGATTATTTGTAAGAAAATTGTTTATTTTCCCTTCTTCCACTCCCAATTATATCTTGGCTCTGGAGACATCTTTGGAACCTCTTATGATTTACATTCTTCGCCTCTGTGTGAAGTATATTACGAAAGTTCTTTCTCTTTCAGAACATAGGCTCTCAAAGATAGTGTCCCAACAAATAATAAACAAGAAATTATTCTGGTTTAACAATTGGCTGTCTCTATTCCGCTCTTTTTCTTTATCATTCTCTAGTAATGATGTGGGTTTAAGGAGTCAACAATTTTCGGCCCTATTGTCCAAAATAAAAGAGGATTACTATAAAAGAACTTTAATCGCGCGATTGTATCAGATCACTTTCTTTTATACAAAGTTTTAATCTTGGATTATAAAAATCACATTACTGCATCTCTCTCCAAAGATTTAAATTTTCTGGATGTAAAATGGCTGCTTAAATTGAGGGGAGAGCTTCTTTATTTGAATTATCGCCCTTGGTTTCAAAATGATCCCAATCAGTCAAGATGTTCTCTATGTAATTGTAGTTCTCGTGGAGATTTGTATCACTTCTTGGGAAACTTCTGGGTCTTATATTGGCTGAGTTTCGTTGACTTTATTTTAATAAGCGCATTCTTACAAGGGATGAGATAATTTCTTTTCTGACTAGTCTCTCTCATTCTCATCCCCTCATCCGTTTTGCTCGGCACGCTTGGAAGGCAAGGTACTCCTGGATGTCGGATATTTAACTTTATAAGTTCTATTCTTCACTTTATTTTTACTAGGCTATACTGAATTTAAGATTTTTTTTTTCTTTGTCATTTTTTATTTTATTTATTGTTCCTCAGAGTATAATTAACCCTCTTTAATTACTTTCTCTCTATCTTTGGTTTATGTTGTTTAATATGTTATACGTAACTTATAAGTTAATTAATTTCTACTTTTTATTTAGTCTTTATTGTAATAACATAGTTGTATTTTATTATTGTTTACCTGAGCTTGTAAACTTTATACTTTCAGTGAACTCTGGCAGACGGCTATTGCCATTGCCATGTATACTTAATTTTTTAATCCTTTTGTAATTTTTGTATATAGCAAACAATAAAGTATTATTATTTTAATAACTTTTCTGTTTAAAAACCAGTGTATAAAATCAGATTTAAAAACAATTAATGTTAATCATCAAAAGTATCACAAAAAAAAATCACAAAATGATGATTAGCTTAAAACATATTTAACAATATTAGCTTACATTTAAGGATGGACAATCTAGAAAAGAAACATAAAGATGAAAAATATTGAGGTACTCATAAACATCATTATCAGGACAAGATTTCAGACAGAACTCCCAGTCCTGCCATGAAGTTTGACCAGCAAAATAAAAAAATAAATTCTGCACCAATTTTGAGGCATTTTTCACCTGCAAAGAACAAAAATACAGTGTATATTAATTTAAATATTATTAACTATTATTGTCTGAATAAATGATTTATTACCAGAAATTATTATTAATATAATTATTCTCCAGGGAAAATGCCATGTAAAAGATTTTTTTTTACAACTTATATATCACTAGACCACCATGGAAAGTCAAGTTTCCTCACAAAACTTCCTTTGGGAAAAGTTTCTGTGTATGTTCCCACGAAATTTCCTTTGGGAAAAGTTTCTGTGTAAAGTAATTTTATTTAAAAAAAAAAAAAAAAAAACTCTTAGCAGGAGTAAGCGCTACAAATACTTTCATTTTTTTTTTTTTTTTTTTGTATACACAAGAGTGAGGTAAATTTATAATTTAATTTACAAATATAACGGATATTATACTATTATAACAGCTACTGCAAATTTAATTTGTAACATTTTTCATTTGGAGTAACCAGATTTGAGTTGCAGACATTGGAAAATGAGCGTAATTTGTTTTCCCAGCAAACTCGCAAAAATTGCCGATCCTTGATCTGAACCAATTAAAACTTCAAGTATGTAAAATGAAGAGCAATTTATTGTTGTTATTTGAATAATTAGGGAAAAACTTTAAAAAGACCAAGAATTTAGTAGATTTTAGGCCACAGAAACTTCTCCCAAAGGAAATTTTGTTGAAAAATTTAGTTCTTCCATGGGTTTGGTTATAGTTAAGAAAAAAAAAATGTTACCCGACCTTTAGTAAAATGCACATTTTCCCTAGCCAATTATCACACAATCTTAAATTATAACGAAAAGGAGTGTGAATTCATGAACAAAATAACAAAGGCCAAAGAGAATCTACTTAGTATCACCACTACAACTAAGATTCAGGACTACAGGCTTCTTTGCTCAGGTGTCAACAAGAATGAGAGAGTGGCCTGGGGTGTGGAATCCATGTTTCATAATGATTTAGCTCCAGAATAATGAATATTTGCAAGACCACCACAAGTAACAACTTAATTTTAACAACTTCAAAATTATCAGTGTCAAACAAATCAAGGTTCAAGTGGCTTTCAATACCTGTTATCTTATAATTTTAAATTGAATAAAATATAACTTTATGTTTCCAGCAATTTAATTAATATTTTTTTCTATACCAGTAATACAGTCCAATCCCCGTTCTTTTTGTTTTATATCTTAACATACATTCATACTATTTCATTTACCAATTAGTGTTGGTCAGACCAGGTAAGCTGATGGCCAATACTAAACAAGTGTGTTGTGTATTGTGATGGTGTTCTGCTATGGCTGATTTGTCTATCTGTATTATCTTAAATGCGGTAATATGTTCTTTCAGTCGTGTGGTAATGTTCCTTCCTGTCAGTCCTATATACAGTTTACCGCATGAGCAAGGGATACTGTAAAGTCCAGGTTTGTTGAGTCCATGATTGTCCTTTGGATTGGGCAGGATCTGTCCGATTTTCCTGTCTGGGGTAAAAATTATTTTGATGTGTTTTTTTGTGAGTGTTCTGGCTATTTTTTCCGAGGTGCCTTTTACAAAGCGGATGATTGCTATGGGCTTCTTTTCTGTGTTATTTTCTACAGGGTGGTGGTTGTTAGTGTTGGATTCTCGTTTAATGAATTCAAAGGTTATGGTTTCGTCTGAATATCCGTTCTTTTTGAAGGCCGCCCGGAGTTTTCTTTTTTCTTTTGGGATTTTCGTGTGTTCCGTTATGGTCAATGCTCTGTGTATGAGTGTAGCAATGATACTTCTCTTTTGTGATGGATGGTGGTGAGAATCTGCATGTAAGTATCTGTCCGTGAGGGTCGGTTTTCTATAAACTGAATGTCCTAGTGTGAGTTCTTCCTTCTTTTCTTCTAGTACGTCCAGGAAAGAGAGCTTTTTGTCCTCCTCAGTCTCCATTGTGAACTGTATGTTGGTGTGTATGTGGTTGATAAGTTCAAGAAACTCTTTAGGCAATTTTTCTAAGAGCTCCCAAACTATGAAGGTGTCGTCTACATAGCGATATCAAACAGCTGGTTTGAACTTTGCTCTTCTTAGGGCTTCTTCTTCAAAATTTTCCATTTATAGATCTGCTATGACAGGACTTAGTGGGTTTCCCAGGACTTAGATGAAGTTACTCCAGATATGAGGTACATGGGCAACAAGGGTCAGGAAATGTGCAATCGTCTTTTAAAATCGTCTTTTAAATCTTGTCTGGAAACAGGAAAAGATCCCAAAGGACTGGGAAGTTGCAATTGCAGTTTCTATATATAAGAAAGGTGATAACAGGAACTGCAACAACCATAGAGGAACATCATTACTTAGTGTGACTAGTGTAGACCATTGAAGACAAGATAAGGAAGAAGCAGTATGGGTTCAGAATACAAAGAAGCACAAAATACCTGATTTTATATATTCAGCTAATCATAGAGAAGAGTGTCGAAAAGTGAAAAGAACTGTCATTATGCTTTGTTGATCGAGTCAACCTGGTCAATCTGGTTAGACCAAATTCTTGAAAAACCAGTGATCCACATTATCTTCATCAGACAGATCGAAAAGTGAAATCTCTACTCCCTGAAGACTTTATGATGGTGCCATTTAATAGTTCCTTAACACGTTGAGCGCCAGGGAAAAGATGATGTATTTTTGCATGGGGCCAAAGAATTTTTTCCTAATTTATAACTTAAATATGATTAGAATGATACAAAAATTGCAAAATAAATAAATAAAAAGTTTAATTTTGGCAATTAAACAATAATTTTGTGAGCGGTACGTATGTACCACCCGGCCCCAGAGTAAAGCCCGCTACCTGAAGTCGTACGGGGGCTGCCCGGTTATGACCGCGACGTCAATCCTTGTCAACCCCTTCGTAATCGTTGATTATAATGAAGGCAAGACTCCAATAGACTTATCAGACCAAATGAGTTCCTATAATACCTCCCTAAGACGAAGTACAAGATGTACAAGAAAATTGAATTAGAATTATTATTTGGTACCGCCTTGGTGAATGCACATATAGTATACCAAACTGTACGGGCAAAAGTTAAGCTATTACGAGATTCAAAGAGATTCATGTGGAAGACATGTTGAGAAGATTTGAGATTCCGGCATCTGTAGAGCAATTACAAGCACCACGACCCCGTCACAGCATTTGCATAAAAGAAGGCGACAATAGAAAGACACGCAGAGGATGCAATAACTGCAAGCAAAAATGCAACGTACTGTCCTCGTTGCCCGGGAGAACCATTTTATTGCCGCCCATGCTTCATGGAAGCCCACAAGTTAATAATTATGAATATTTTAGTGCTTCTATTCCTTATTTTGTATAAATTTGTTGTGATATTATTTTAATAAATAAGATATTTTGTTTTGTAAAAAAAAAAAAAAAAAACTAAAGCAAGTATCACACACAAAAAAATAAAAACCTAAAAGAAGTAAAAATAAAAAAATTCTAAAGGAGGTGGCTGTGATCATGGTTGGCCATCACTGCTTGGAGCAAGGTTGGGGCTCCATGCACCCCCCAAATTAAAAAAAAAAAAATTTTGGGCCAATTGCATTGGCGAATTGTTCGGGGCCGGAACGGTCCCATATGCCTTGAAATCACGCTTGGCATGCGGTCCCCTGGCCCAGAACAACCTTTTAGCTGGCGGGAGCGGGCGGTACCTGGGGACCGCCTCGGCCCCAGCCAATAGTCCAAGAGCGGTACGATCGTACCGCTTGGCGCTCAACGTGTTAACATTGATGTACCAAGCCTCAATGATTTTAGTAGTTTCTACCACAAGGTTTCCTTCCTTATCCTTACAACCACAAAACCTTGGTTGAAAGCCATTCTGTACTTCCTTTAACCCTTTATAGAATTTTCTAGTAGGTTTTTTCACATATTCTGCTTGCGATGCTTCCACTTGTGCCTTTCTTATATTCCTGTTTTTCTGCTTACAAAAAGTTTTGGCTGTACTTCCTTTGGTTACATATATTTCCCTGATTTGCCTTGCGTTCCTATTTAGACCAGCTATCCTTGCTATCGTAACCCGTTATTTTTTCCTCTCCCTCAGAGCCCTTTCACGCTTTTCATCAAACAATACATTTCTGGGCACTTTCTTTCTTTCACAAATAATATCTTTGGCTGCGCTTAACAGTCAAGTTCTTATTCTTTCACAGTATTTTTGTAAATCTTGCATATACAATTCTATTCAATGAGGCTTTTACAGACTTCTTTTCTATACCATTCTTTTACTAGTGTATCTTTCAACATACAATTATATTGCACTGTCTTTTTTTATTTTTCTACATTTCCCTTCACCGATCTCTGCTGATAAGGGCTCTCACAAAAAAGAGGTCAGAGTCTGCATATGTTCCTCTGTAGCTCTCAAATCTGAAGACAGTCAAGAATCAACAAGTACATGGGCGATTTGATTTTTAGTTTCCACACCAGGGGATATTCAGGTTTCCTTGTGGATTTATTTATGTGGGAAACATATGATTATGCAATAATTCCTCTCAATTCCTACTTTTTATGCCTCCCCCAGACCTTTTTTTTATTTCATTTATTTATTTATTTTATTATTATTTTTATTGTTTCCTTAAATCCATCTGGCTATTTCTATTGTTAGGATAAGCCCAAAGCCCAACCCTTGGGTCTTACTAATTATTTATAACACAAATATTGATAGATTATATTATTATTAAAAAAATATAACTGTAAGCAAAAAGATAACTTGGTTTCTCATTTAAGGTTTTAAAATACTGGAGGATTTTGAAAAAAAAAATGTAAAGACACATAGATAAATTAAATAAATTGTTTAAAAGTAGACCACCTGCAATGCTCAATTAAATTTCTAAATAACTCATTTGGAATAAAACCACAGATTTGAAGTACAAACTACAGGTTTTTTTCTCTTAACACGTTAGGTGTGGCATTGGTCCCCGGGGTCCGATGTCTTACATTCCCCTCTTAACAGCCGATTTTCTCATGAAAATGTCCACTCCGAACATTTCAAACACTCAATTTAGTCGATTTTTAAAGATATTATTGCATTTTAGTGGAGAAAATGTTGCTAACAGATAAAATTCTGTTGTTTTTTAGAATCGGACTCCGAGGTCTGATTTTCGATAAAGTATGGCGTAAATCCTATATCGGACCCTGGGGGCCTCTCCTGCACCTTTTATGTCTAGTTCTAATCCTTACCGAGAAATAATGCCCTTGAGACACACATTTAATTTACTTTTCAGTCAAAAGATAACACTTTTATCAGAGCATTCCCGTTGGACCCCGACGCCTGCTATCGTCTGTGGCTCATCCCAGCAGTCGGACCCTTGGGACCGATACCATTCAATTCAGAATACCCCAAATTTAAAAATACGCCGCCGCACCTAATGTGTTAATTATATCAAGTGATATTGTTTTAACCGGTCAAACTCCTATTAATAAAAATAACAAATCATTTTCAACTATGGTTTTGATCAATTGCTCTTCATTCATATATAATCTTATAAGACAATGGGCTTAAATTGTAGATAAGGCAATGGATTGAATCAATCTATTGATAGGATCTGAGCAACAACAAATATTTATGAGTAAAGCCACTTATATTAATATCTCAAAAGACTAATGTAATAAAATTTGAAAATGCAGAAAAAAATTAATGAAGAAAAGAGGCATTATGGACTTTAGATTGAAATTGGTACTTTCATTCATTTACAAATCTGATCAACAATATTTTACTTACAGGGCTTTCTTTATAAAATTTAATTGTCTCTGAAATTATATCAACACCAGTTTTTCCATCGATATGGTTTCTGTAGAAATAAGTCTTAGCTTCATTTACCACTAATTCACTTTCACTATATAGACACATGGAAAAATTTAAGTCTTCCTTAGGAGTAACAAATGTATCTAAAAATCTGAAAGAATTTAAATTTTAAAATAAATGATTAATAACTTTCAATATTTTAAAAAAAAAAAAAAAAAAAGAAACTGTATTTGGGTAAAGCTGGTTCTAAATAAAGCTATGAGCACCCTGTAATATTTGAGGGTGGATGGTTCGAACCATTGTGTAGCCATTAATCGAACTGTCCAGCCTCCGGACTTCAATATATATTCATGGGTTCACACATTCAATGTATATATTCATGAGTAGGGTAAACCGTACAGTTATTGGCACCCTTCTGTGGTTAAATTAAAAAAAAATACTTTTTATAAAGGGATCAAATAGAAACTTCCTATAGCTACTCATTATATAGTTGTGTAAATACTATTGTATTCTTTCCTATTTACAACTAAAGGGGATAAAAATCTTGATTATCGATAGACAGTATTTCAGACAACTTACATCAGTCTTATTAATCTATTTATTATCATACTATACTATTATTTAATACTATTTATCAAAAATAATAATAAATTCAAATGCACAAGGTTCAGTTCAGTACATAAACAATGTAAAAATAGGAAAGAATACAATAGTATTTACACAACTAATATAAAATAAACAAGGTAAACATAGGAAAGAATAAAATAGTACTAACACAATTAGAATGAAAGAGAGAGAGAGAGTGAGTGAGTGAGTGAGTGAGTGAGTGAGTGAGTGAGTGAGTGAGTGAGTGAGTGAGTGAGTGAGTGAGTGAGTGAGTGAGTGAGTGAGTGAGTGAGTGAGTGAGTGAGTGAGAGAGAGAGAGAGAGAGAGAGAGAGAGAGAGAGAGAGAGAGAGAGAGAGGGGGGGGGACGACTCAAATATGGCTGTAGAGAAACTCTGTACAAAGCTTCTTTCTTGCCTGTGGCGATGTATACGGTGCCAGCCTGGGATCAATACTTAAGGCATACCGACCTAAAACTGCTAGAGCAAGCACAAAGGAGGGCTCTCTTTCTGGTTACTGGGGCTTACCGCACGGCTCCGACTTCAGAGCCCTGCAGGTTATTGCTGGTCAACTACCAATAGACCTAAGATTAAAAGTTGCAGCAGCCAAGTACAGAATTAAGAGGGGACTGCCGGCGAGAGTAGGGGACAGCTGCTTTACATGCCCTAGCGGAGGATATGAGGAGGTCGCCGATAGAATAGAAGAAATAGTAATTACTGAATGGCAAAGGAGGTGGGACACCAGCGAGAATGGGAGACTAACTCACGAATTCCTACCGGATGTTCGTAAAAGAATCAAGAACGACTGGTTCCAAACTGATTTTTGGACTGTGCAGCTCCTCACCGGTCATGGGGACATAAACTCGAAGCTGTTCGACTTTCACAGGAAGGAAAACCCTAACTGCAGATGCGGCTCTCTAGAGGATGTCAAGCACATCATTTTCGACTGTCCAATGCATACTAGCGCTCGCCTGTCCTTGGCTGGGGAATATTCAATTTTAGAGTGGCCACCTCAGTCACTGGAACAATTAGTAGCGACTCCTGAAGTTTTTGGTGCCTTCAAGAAATTCGCGCGGAAGATCTTCCAAGCAAAGAAGGGTAGCACATAACAATATAGAAACTAGAACAATATGGTAGTGAATATGTGTTCATTATATTATTATATTATGTTCATTCATTATCATCATTATATTCACTATGTTATTATATTATTGTATTATATTTTATATTATGTTATTACTACATTATATTCATTATATTAATATATTAAACTAGGTGTTCATTATATTATTAGTGAATAAGTTAAAAGTAAATTATATTTTATCATCTATTTACGCCCACTACAAATAGAACTAGGAAATTACTGT
>OU426980.1:53505594-53515594 GCA_911387785.2 Aelia acuminata | reverse complement strand
TTTGCAATTAGCCCAAAATTATTATGTTTAAACATTTAAATTTAGTAGAATAAAAATAATAAGTTAGCATCGATTTAAATTTACATTTACGTACATAAAAATCGCTAATATCATTCACTATTTTGTTAGAGAAATTTAAACCATTTCAATATCAGATAAGGACACATCATTACATAAATAATGAAATGAATTGGTCGCTATGAAATTAAAGTAAGACAGGTTGTTCTGAAAATATAAAAATATTTACATAAACGACGGCGTCGTGAGGCCCGTTGATGCGAGAGGCGCTTAGTGCTTCGAGTAAAGTAGGAGAACTATAGGAATTTTTCTGATTTACTTGAACATTCGTTGGTGAGGTGATTTAAGTTCATTTCCGTGAACAAATCTGAACTTGATTCTTTTAGCTTACTATTGTTCGTTCACAAATTAAACATTGTGAAACACTAATTGAATGGGTCCTTGCAAAAAGTGCTTCAGTCACATTTTTTCCAATATTGAGCTATCCATGGAAATCGTATCTGTATATATAGCCTCGTGTTTTTGTGCAAGCAGGACTTCAGTCCCATGATCCCATATGCCATATATAGAACCTAATATATTTTTTTCATATTTTTTAGACAGTGTGTATCACATGGGAATAGTTTTCCGAAAATTATGTTTTTGTGACTAAAGCCATTTTTGCAGGAATCCGTTCAATTGGTGTGGATGCGGGTTGGTTTTCAAGTAAGAATTAAATATCCCATTTCATTTGAAAAAAATATTGTTAAAATCAAACCCTCAGTTTTTCGCAGATGATCCTTGCAGGTTTTTGTTATAATTTAGTTTGGTTGAAAATATTTAAAC
The DNA here is from genome assembly GCA_911387785.2 of Aelia acuminata. Lineage (NCBI taxonomy): Eukaryota > Metazoa > Arthropoda > Insecta > Hemiptera > Pentatomidae > Aelia > Aelia acuminata. The sequence continues at coordinate 53,514,751 of OU426980.1, read as the reverse complement.
AAAGGAAAGGTTCTTTTAGGGTAACTTTGTAATCCTTGATTATCAAGTTAGTTCTATATCGGGCGAACAAAAATTTAATTTGTTGGAATAATAATATAACTTGATTCTGGGACTTTTAGTCCCCTAAGAATAACAAAACCGAGGCCAAGGAGAAAGCGCTTCGAATGGATTTAGGTGAGGAATTCCCAAGATAGGTTGCACATACAGTAAAGGATCGCTCAAAGGAGGCTGCTCTATGGCTGGGAACATACAGATATGTAGGATGAGATCTTGTGTTTAATAGGTGGATAGACGAACGAGGTGTAAGCAGGTCGAGGATATAGGTGGTTTTATGTTTGTTCTAAATGATTGTAATAGGAAGGAACCAAGGAAATATTGTCGTCTGGATTCAGAAAAAAGAAAACCTTGCTACAAAGCAAGTAAGTACCATACAATTCGGAAACGTAGGAGTGTCTGGGTAGACCGAGAATAAATCAGATAAGGTGGTTCATTAATCTTTTTAATTTCATCTCTAGTTCACCAGACAACCTTCCATATACTACGCATCCATAATCGAAGTGGGGAAGGATGAGAGAGGTACCTTGGAGGTCATTTATATAGACGGAAAAGAGGGTTGGAGAAAGGGAAGAACCCTGAGGTACAAATCTGGAGAGAGGTAAGGATGATGATGGTGGTTTATTAGGAATAATAACTGCTTATGAACGGAAAGACAGGAAGGAATGGAACCAGCCTTGTGCAATATTGGATAAGGGTAACTTATGACGTTTGGAAAGCAGTATTTTATGGTCAACAGAATCAAAGGCTTTTGAAAAATCGAATAGGACCAGAATTGTAATTTTCTGTTGATCCATGGCAGAGTAAAAGGTCTTGTGTTATTTTTATCAGGGCAGATTGAGTGGAATAACCGGAACTGAAGTACAGAAGTGACCAAATCATCGGGAAGGATATAGGAAAAGTAGAAGTTATAATCATTAAATAAAGTATTTGAAATCTGGTAGGGGATTGAGGCTCGTTCGGGAGGGGATTTTGCGAAAAAGGTGTTTAAGTCATCGGGCGAGACTGGCGAGAGTGCTGGTCGTGGAGCTAATTACTGACAAGTTTCTGAGGATGCTCCACTTGGATTTAGGATCTGGAGCTTTAGAGAGGATGTTTTTAAAATATTGTGTCTTGGAACGGCGTAAGGAGGATTGGGTAAGGTTTCGGAGGATCTTGAACTAGAATAATCATCAGGTATGCGGGTACGTATAAAAGTCTTCTGGCAGCATTTTCTTTATTAGTTTCGAATTTCTGGGTTAATCCATGGGACTGTGGAGCGTCTGAAGGTAAAGGTTTTGAGGGGTGCAATTTGATTTAAAAAGATAAGGAGGTTGGATGAAAGGCATTCGACCAGAGGAATAGATGGGTTCTAGGGAATGAGATAGTAGATCTAGAGATGGATTTGTTTTGTCTGGCATCGGAGAAATTTGTTGTTACCCATAGTCGTATTTTCTCAAATAATATTTACTTTCACTTGAAATAAATTTTACTAAATACCTCATATATACAGAAATAAGACTAAATGAAAACATTACGAAAACCCAATGTTTACATCTTCAATCTTAAGTTTCTTCTCGATTAACAAGAGTAAGTAAGAGGTCACAAATACTGATTTTTTTTTGGCCCTTGCGTAAACAAATATATGTAGACCCTATAATTAATGGTCATTGACATTTCTAAGAACATTTTATATGGAACTGCACGAGAAACATGATTTTTTAATGTTTGCCCAAAGTCGGAGCTCTGTGGGGCGAGCCAGTCCCATTTCAAACACTGTATCATTTTTTTCTTGGTGTCGGGTGGTGCGAGGAGATACTGTCGGTGCGTAGACTTGGCCTTTCCCTTCGAATAAAATAAAATATGGAGAATATTAAATAAATAAGGAGTAAAAAAACCTTTACTACCTGCTAAGAATACATATGTCCTCATTTGGATTGCGCGTTGGGAATAAATTGGACAGGGAAAATAAAATAAATTCATCTATGCCTGAGTCAAGTAAGTTTTAGTCGGACTTATTTAGAGCAAGAATTTAGTTGCCAAGACAGTTTATGTAAGCGTGAATAGTTTTAACTCACGTCTCTGGCCAAAAATGTAGTCCAACCTCAACATTCCCTGAATTTCGTGTTCAAATATTTTTTTTAGCTACTTATCGGTGATAATATTGCTGCTCCAGAAGTATAATAACAAAACTTCAGATATTGAAAGTTTGCAAAACGAAGAGAAGAAATTAAATTCCAACCTGTCTTAAAAGAATGGACCATATTTTTAGTTACCTTTTGTTGGGTATATAAATTATCTCTTTGGAACTATCAAATTCATACCTCTTTCAAATCCCCACCTCTCTCTCTTGTTCTGATGTCTGTGCGTGTGGTTGTACATTGTAGAATGTGTGCTTATTACTCATTAAAAAGTGTTACTCTGATTTTGTCTTTTTACCATAACCACTGCCCAACAGAGGTTATGGGCCCAGGACGGTAAGCAAGTATTGTTAAGTAAGTTAATCAGTGCCGTGTTATTGAATAATTCAAACATTTCAAGCCGGCGGGAAAATGGCGTCGAATGCCTTAACGTTTGTGGAGAAACTCAAGGGCCGGGAGAATTATGCTTCATGGAAATTTCACATTAAGGCCCTGCTTCAGTTAGACGACCAGTGGGATGTTGTTATAGGAAAGGTAAAATCAGAAGATTCCAAAGAGAAAGACCGAAAAGCTTTAGCTAAAATATCCCTACTTGTTGAAACTGACCTGATCCACCATATTGAAAAGTGTGTTACGGCAAAGGAAGCATGGGATACTATCCAGGTTTTATTTGAGGACTCTGGCCTTACAAGAAAAGTGGGATTGTTGAGACAATTAATCCTAACTCGATTGGATAATTGTAACTCTACTGAAGAATATGTTCACAAGATAATATCAACCGCCCAACGATTGCGTGATATCAAATTTGATATATCGGAGGAATGGATAGGCACATTACTTCTGGCAGGTCTCCCGGACGAATATAAGCCAATGATTATGGGTTTAGAAAATTCAGGAATCCCCATTACGGCTGATTCAATTAAAGTAAAAATACTTCAAGGTATTAAAATTGAGCCTAATAGATCTTCATCTAATCAAGACATAGCTCTATTTACTAATCCATCTGAAACAAATTATCGTAATCAAGGTAACAATTACAGCCGATCAAGTGATAGAAGAGTAAATAAACAACCCATAAGGTGTTTTAATTGTCGCTCAAAGAAGATTAATGATCATCAAAATGGGAAAGAGAAAAATTCTAATGCCTTTGTGGCTTGCTTATGCTCAGAAACAAATCATGCAGAATGGTTCCTAGATTCGTGTGCCTCCATACACTAACCAACCAGAAAGTAGACAGTGAAAAAAACTCACAATCAAATTTAACAATATTTACAGCTAATAATCAACCATTATCAGTGAAATCTGTTTCTGATATTGACATACCGTTGGTTGTTAGTGATCAAGTTGACATTATTAGGGCCAATCAAGTTCATTATGCCCCTGATTTGGCAGTTAATCTCCTTTCTGTAAGTAAAATAGCTAGTCATGGAAATAAAATAGTGTTTGACAAATTTGGAGGGAAGATCTACAATTCTGAACGCAAATTAATTGCTAGTGCCTCATTAGTCAATGGTATTTACAGGTTGGACACTCAAAAATCAATTCATCGAGAACATGCATTTGCTGTTAGTAGTTCAAAGGAACTATGGCACAGAAGATTAGGCCATCTAAGTAGAAAGAATATGATTATTCTTAAGGATATAGCTAACGGTGTTGACAAATTAGAAGTTCGTGATAGCGTTTGTGAAATCTGCGCCATTGGCAAGCAAACTCGCCTACCTTTTAAATCCAGCCAATTTAGAGCTAAAGCTCCCCTTGAGCTTATACACTCAGATCTTTGTGGTCCTATGGAAACTACGTCTATTGGAGGTAACAAATATTTCATGGTCTTTGTAGATGATTATTCCAGATACACTCATGTTTATTTTCTTAAAACTAAGGATCAAGCTTTTGAAATTTTTAAAGAATATTGTGCCCTGGTTGAAAACCAATTGGACCGGAAGATTAAAATCTTCCGATCAGACAATGGAAAGGAGTTTATCAATTCAAGGTTTGATGATTATTTAAAAACTAAAGGGATTAGACATCAAACAACTGTCCCTTATACACCCCAACAGAACTCTTTGGCTGAGCGAGCCAATCGAAAAATTCTAGATAAGGCACGGTGTCTATTACAAGATGCTGGTTTACCTAAGTCATATTGGGCTGAAGCGACTTCAACAGCGGTCTACCTTAACAACAGGTGTCCCACTAAACCCATCAAAGACATGACACCCTTCGAAGCCTGGTTTGGGAAGAAACCATACCTTGGAAATCTCAGAATTTTTGGCTGTGAAGCTATGGTGCGAATTCCTCAGGAAAGAAGAAGTAAGTGGGATCCCCGATCAGAAAAACTTATATTTATTGGCTATTGTGATGATACCAAAGGCTATCGTTTAATTAACCCTCACACCAGGAAAGTCACTACAAGCAGGGATGTTATATTCATGGAAGAAAATTTTTTGGAGAAGGATAATAGTCCAAACATAGAAGAAAATTTGTTGGAGAAAGATGATAGTCCTAAAGCCAATATGGACTATGGCTCTGGACTCCCTCAACAACCTTTTGAGAATGATGAACCATTTATTAAAAGTGAAGAGCCGTTCTATGGTTTTAATGATTCATACTCAGATGATGCTAAAGAAAAGGAACTTAGGAGAAGTTCGAGACCTCCTAAACCGAAGAAAGACCACAATTTTGTGTATTTTTGTGAAGAAAACGATGAGCCCCTATCACCTGAAGAAGCCTTAAATGGTCCCAATGCTTCTAAATGGAATGAAGCTATTCACGAAGAATTAAATTCCTTCGTATCTAATAATACATATGAGTGGGCTCAATTGCCTCCTGGCAAGAAAGCCCTGAAAACCAAGTGGGTCTTCAAAATAAAAGACGGAGACTCGGTAAATCCTAAATATAAAGCCCGTTTAGTAGTGAAGGGTTGTAGTCAAAAACCTGGGATAGAATACGAGGAGACATTTTCTCCTGTTGTCAAATACTCATCGCTTCGATACCTTTTTGCACTCTCAGTAAAGAAGATCTTGATATTACACATATGGATGTCAAATCTGCTTATCTCCATGGTTTTCTAGATGAAGAGATATATGTTTATCCACCTGAAGAACTTGCAGATAGACCAAGGAACTCCGTTTGGATTCTAAAAAAGGCAATGTATGGCCTCAAGCAAAGCGGCAGATGCTGGAACAGGCGGATCCATCAAGTGCTCATTAAAGAACATTTTAAACAGTCTCAAGCTGATCCCTGCATTTATTTTAAATTTACAAAGAAGGGCATGGTGATAATAGCAGTTTATGTAGATGATGTACTCTTGCTTTCTAATGACTCAATTAGTAAGAACCAAATTAAGTGTACGCTCGAATCAGAGTTTGATATGAAGGATTTAGGGGAAGTTAAAAATTTCCTTGATATGCAGATTTCAAGAGACAAAAAGGAAGGAAAGCTGTGGATCGATCAAGAAAAATTTATCAACAAGATGCTTACAAAATTTAGAATGGCGGATTCTCGACCTATCTCGACTCCGATGGAGCTTGGCTTCAATTTCAGTGACCAAAGTGAAAAAGTGTCAGTTCAGTGCAGTGATTCGGTTCCGTACCAACAAGCCATTGGCAGTGTTCTTTATCTGTCACAGGTGTCAAGGCCTGATATTTCTTATGCAGTCAATGTTTTAAGCAGATATAACAATCGTCCCCTATCATGTCATTGGTCTGCTCTTAAGAGAGTATTTAGGTATTTAAATGGATCTAGACATTTGAAACTAGAGTTCAGTAAAACTTCTAATCATGATGTGCTAGGTTTTAGTGATTCAGACTGGGGAAATGAAATAAATAATAGACACAGCATTACTGGTAGCTGTTTTACTTTTATGGGTGGTCCCATTTCATGGTTTAGCAAAAAACAAAGAACAGTAGCCTTAAGCACCGTAGAAGCTGAATATATGGCATTGAGTTTCACTATTCAAGAAGTTTTATGGTTAAGGAAATTAATTAAAGAACTGCAACCAAACCATGAACTTGGACCATCAACTGTTTATTGTGACAATAAAGGAGCTATAAATTTAGCCAAAAATGAGGTGATAAGTCAGAGATCAAAACATAGATATTAGGTATCACTTTTTAAGAGAATGTGTTAATGATAAAATTGTTAATATTGAGCATATTCCAACTGATGTGATGTTAGCTGATATTTTAACAAAACCACTTCCTAAAGATAGACATAATACTATCACCTCATCACTTGGATTAATTTAAGAATATTTTTTTGTATTTTGTATGTATAGTTTTTTTTGTAATATCATTTTTGGAGATAATTTAAGGGGAGGTGTTGGGTATATAAATTATCTCTTTGGAACTATCAAATTCATACCTCTTTCAAATCCCCACCTCTCTCTCTTGTTCTGATGTCTGTGTGTGTGGTTGTACATTGTAGAATGTGTGCTTATTACTCATTAAAAAGTGTTACTCTGATTTTGTCTTTTTATCATAACCACTGCCCAACACCTTTGTTTAACGTTTAACCTATTAAATGCATTTTTGAGCCCACCAACACTACAAAATTAATTTAACAAATTTTCTAAGTCATTACTCTTTCGGAGTTGCGATATGTAAATAAACCCAAAAATATTTCCAAAAAAATAAAAGGTTTAGTTACTCTCATATTATTTGAAAAGAAAAACTTGTTGTCGACTAATGGTCTACGAATCCTAAGAACGAAAAAATATGCAAATACTTATAAATTCGGCCCGTAGCAATATTTCTTGTAAATTGCTTTTGAATTTTTTTTATCTTTGCAAATTACAATAGAATTTTCTTCCAAAATGATTTAACAATAAAAAAATTCAAGATCTTTACAAATAATAGTTACTTTCGAAATTCGTCATAATATCACTTCATTAAAAGGAGAAAAACAAAGAAAGAACATTATTTAAACCTAATTTATAAAATTTGATATTTACATAAATAGATGGCTATTAAACAAAAATTTTTATGCACTAAAATTATTATTTTTTTATCTTTTTTGTTTTTACAAATCAAAGTTTTGTGTTGACTGGAGTTTCCAAAGTTTCCTCTGTCATGTCAAATGCTTCATTCGTCTTGATTTCAGGAGAGTCTTCTTTATTCGACATAGTACTGATAAGGGGTTCCTTTTTTTCTAAATAGTATAGGTACCTATGAAATAGAAAAATATTTTAGATATTGGTTATGAATATTAAATTATATAATACATTTTATGGATTTTCATATCAGACATTAAATACATTGTAATTCGAGATTATTTTATTTAATTTATTATTATTATTTAGAAAATTCCTTTTTTTTATCGGCATTTAGCTTCTGATGTCAAAGTGCAGCCCTAACTCTTGTTCCGTCCGAGGCTATTTTTTTCTAGTTCACTCCAAGTTTGGCGAGTGATGTGATGGTGAGTGATCCTAAGGTGTAGGGACGTGTCATCGATGTTATGTTTTAGTTGACCTTTTTTATTATCTGGTATTGGAAGTGCTATATCTCTATATTTACTCCGATTTTGGGGATTTGGAATCTGGAGCATTGGTGGGAACTGTTCTTAAAGGAAAGGAATTCAAGGATTTTTTTTTCAAATGAATTGATTGATGTTATATTTATTTTTTTCTTAACTTAAAAAAACAAAACATGCGTGCATGCATTTGTGTGGTCATTTTTTGGTTTTTACATTGATAATGTTCAAATGACTAATTACATTTAAAAATAACATTGGAGTTCTTCCTTCGTTGATTACTTTTGATTATTTATTTTTCCAAAATTTAGCTCACAAAATTATCCACTTATTAAATAAACTTTTTTAATTTACGATGAATTGATACTTACATAAATATAACTACCGTTGGTAAAGTCAAAGAGCTGCCCACTAAGAAAAAAGCTCCAGGAAGAGTATTGAGCGTCTTTTGGTAAACAAAACTGTACAATGGCTGGTAAATAAGAGGTACCACTGCCTCACAAACTCCAAAAAGTGAGTTTACTTTTCCTTAAAAAATATTAATCAAGAATTAATTACATCATAAAAATACTTTATAATAATCATGAACTTATTACATATCGGATTAAAACTTTTAAAATCAGGAAGATAATTTATTCTAGAAATGTTTCTCAGACTTCAGTAAAAATAATTGCGTTTATAGAACTAATAGGGAATTTTATTAAGCATTGACGAGATAAAATGACGAATAAAATATTCGTAAATGCATAAGAATAGAATGATCATTATTATAATTAAATCGAAAACTGGCGCCAATCAAAGACCATTAAAAAAGGATTTTTATGGGTTTTCTTATTTTCTTATTTTTTCTTCGCATCAAGCATATGATGCACATGCATGAGACACTAATCATATGCATAAAAATATTGGAATATACACTAACGTATACAATAAACCCAGATCATCTGGAAAGACTGGTTTGTATCAGAAGGGGGAGGAAATTATGATAATCTAAATGCATTGCATTTGGGATCTTATTCAGACAATATATTTTCATAATTTACATGAAAATGATCTTGGCAGTGGAAACGCAAAGCCACTTGGATTGCGCGTTAGGAATAAATTGGACAGGGAAAATAAAATGAATTCATCTATGCCTGAGTCAAGTAAGTTTTAGTCGAACTTATTTAGGGCAAGAATTTAGTTGCACCTGGTTCAAATATGAATTTCTTCGTAATATTTGAACCCCGGGAATTTTGCCCTGTCCGTGCTCCTTAATTTTTATATAAATTTGAAAAGTGAAAACATTTTGCCTTGCGCAAATGTGCCTTATTGCCATCAGCCTTATTTTCCCTGCCTAGATTCTGTTTAATTAGTTCTAATTGGTAGTCTACTTCTACATCTAATATGTTTTAACTGTTTGATTGAGTAATAGTATTGCGTCAAGCATGCTTTGTGATTGCGCAAACTGCAATATTTTTTCTAGTTTTCACTCGCGAAACATGATATTATTTTATTTCTTATGCTGAATCTTTTAG